>JXCR01143414.1:94574-134786 GCA_002079205.1 Phalaenopsis hybrid cultivar
ATTCCTATGTATTTACATATCTAACACCTAATCTTAAATTTTTACATATATGTCACCTAATCTAAGCATGAAGAGGTGTAATTCACTTTTTATATGTTAAAATAGTGGTATTTTTTTATGTGATACGAAACATTTGGTTGGTATGTGTGTAAAAAGTAAAGTTTAGGCTTTAGATATGTAAATGTTTGGGTATTGGGCGGTAATCATGTAAATGCCGTAAAATTTTTATAATCATATCAATTGATTTCAGCAAATTGAGATGGTTAAAAAGAGTATTCGAGCAGTAATAAATTTTTGATAATGTGAATTTCAAAAAGGCTTCCGTTTGATTGATGCTTGGTGGGAAAAAAAAAATGGTAGTTGAGTGTAGCAAAAAAGCAACATTGACTCGAAATAATTAAATTTCTTTAGTAATTAAAGGATTTAAGAGTAAGTCTTTCATATTATATACTGTTATATTATATGAGGCATTTCTTAAATTTAAAGGGAGCGCCCCTTGGCTCCTGTTTAGTTTCATCACTCCTCACATATGGCGTTTCTGCAAATAAGTCGAGCATTTTCTTATCAATTGATACTAAATTTATAATGAATATGCTGGTTATTAAGTTTCATATCAAATGGTATAAAAAGATTTAAATTTTAAACAACCAAGATGTGTGGAGTGTTCTAGGCTAGCATATACAAGCCAAGGCAATATCATCAACAACAACGACAACAAGCCATTATCTTAGTAGGCAATTCATATTTTCATTTAATTCCAATAAATTATGATCAGTTTTTATGCAATATGCCTAAATTTTTTGGTCTATCTCCGTATTTTTTAACATATGTTGAATCTAAAACATCTACTCTCCTAATTGGCTCATCAGATGGTCAACGTTTAAGGTGACCAAGCCATCTAAGATGACTCTCCCTATCTTGTCCACCACTTAACTCCATTTTAGACTAAATAATACATACAAATATGATCAAGACTACGATCTAACAAGTTGAAAGAGATTCAACTCAAGTGGGAATATTTGTATATTTACAAAAGTACAGATTATATTTGCTACCCAAACAAGAAGAAATGCTCAATAAGTCATGCATGAATCAATTTAGTTTTATTTTTTGTGAGTTGATGAATATTGAGATGATTGTTGATGATAAGTATCAATCTTTATCATTATTGCGCCCTTTAATTCCATTTTACAAACATTTCGATAATATCATGTTCCATGAGAGTAACAAATAAATTATAGGATGTCAAGAAATTGCTCAGTTTCGAAGATGTTACCATATGTCTAATGGTGTAGATGAATATGAAAGAAAATTTAGAGATTATTGGTTAGAATGAGATCTTTTGCGAAAANATCTATCATGCATATAGTATAATTCTTCTGATAGTTCAAATCCCAAAATTGTCTCCGTCAATTCATTTGTGACCAATTTAGCCAAAAAAATATCATATTTCGATTTAATTTCTTAAGTTTATAAAATTAATAAAAAATGATCTCTCATTTAGAAGTTATGATACAAAGTTGATCTTATTTTAATCGATCATACAAATCAATTCCAGTTTAGTTCTAGTGTGACCATTTTGGGAGGTGATCGATGGCATTTGGATGGGGAGAGGAGATAAAACCTGTTGTTGGACAGCATGTTGGAGGAGTTTGGCTGCTGTCTGGATTGAAAAAAATGACCGAACGATGAAACAGTTACGGAAATCCACCCCTGGTTCATGAGCAAGATACAAATACACCACTTGCAAAATGAATGATACAACACTCCGAACAATATAAAACAAAGAAAAGTCTCTCAAATTCATAAAATCAACAAAACTAAAATACAATCAGCTGCCACACAATACATTTAAGTCTTCTAATATGAAATGAGTTAATTAGAAAATAGGAAATCTGTAATAACAGAAAAGGAATAAAAATATGTGGAATTAATCCAGGCTTGCGGACTGTTTGCTGCGATCCCGGGTAGTTCCGTGATCCTTTTGATCGCTATGACGCGGCTTGAACGCCCGCTTCAGAACTTGAAATGAGGGAATGCTTATGTATTTAGCTTAACGTCTGTAAATACATATATGATTTGCTACAGCATCGCTGCTCTTTGTTTGCATCACTGCCACTCCATGCCCGCTTAGTGGGAAAAAAAGAGAGTTGACCACAGTGCATTAGTTCTGCTACAGTTGTACTGAATTTTAATTAGTGATATTAAATTTAGGGGCTCCCTGGCAATGGATTTAACCCAGGATTTAAGCAGAATTCTGCCAGACAATCACTTTGGATAAAATAAATCCTTGGGTGCCGTAAATCCCAAGCCCCATGAAGCTTGGGATTTAACTTCGCGGGCTTTCGACTGTCTTCAATAGCCATATCGACTTCTTCAATCCTTGCAGAAATTGCCAAGCAGTTCTATTGGATTTACAAGATTTAGTAAATTCGTTGACAAATTTTCAAATTTAACCGATTCAAGATTTAGTAACTCCAGATTTATGGGATTTACTAAATCCTAACACCTTAAATCTCATATGTTGCCAGACAATGTCTTAATTTCAGGATTAGTAACTAAATTATTAACATATTTTATTAAAGATGAAATATTTAGCTTTATATGTTATTAAATTTAAGACGACATTTCTTAAACAAGACATTTATTTGATTGAAATCTTTGTTAACAAATGATGATTATTTAATGTTTTTACTTCATTATTGCTTGCAGGTGTTTCTCACTGGGAGAATGACAAAGAGGCAGCTACACTTAGACTTGGATTTGTATATTTCAATTTTTTTATCTACAGGCTGTTCATTACGTTTCATGTCTTTTATTTCCGCTGCCTATTTTTTGAAGGCACGTTTTACTTTTCTGAATAGAGCTACTGGATTAAACTTTTTCTCCTTTCAAATAAAGTTAAAATGATCAAACTCTATTTACTGTCTACTTCTTGTATTCAATCAATGGCTCATTTTTCTACTACATTTTTTTTAATTTGTTCTGACACAATGGAATCGAGTTGGAAAGTTGGGTTGTGGTTATGAAGAACTAGCACTATCAAACAAATTAAATATGGCATCGAAAGGAAATAAAGATGGTATGCCATCACACTTTGCTCTTCAGTATTGAATTTCATTTTCACTTAAAGTTATATTTTTTATGTAACTTGATGTAGATATATTGACGAGCGAGCGGTCCAGTTGCTCGGCATGAGAGTTTCAAAAACAAAGTCGTGACCCAGCTAACGCTCATTGACCAAATCGGTCCAAGTTGGGTCTCTGTTGTAGAGTTGGTCTGTCATCTTGAGCCACTCTTAGTTATCCTATTATCATATATTTATTTACATAGGAGACTAGGGTTAGTTTTTCATGAGTTTTTTATCAGGGCAACCATCGACGTTCATATTTCCTCTTCTAGGGTTGTATTTGAACGAGAAAAGGTGCTCCGACTGTAACTCATCATGAGGTGGTATTTATCCATCGTTTCTTGTTTCCCACAACACCTCCTCCGTTGTTGCAGTCATAGTGGTTGCCACCGATACCCGGAAAATAGCTTCTTTGTTGTTTTTTTGCAGCAGACCATCGCTCCTAAGCCCCATCCACCTCTCTGCCAGCCCTTCCAGCCATCTTCAGCTTGCTGTCGGCTCCTCCCGCCACCAACCTACTTGCTGCCATCCCTTCCAACCACTTCGAACCTATTGTTGCCCTCTTCTAGCCATATCCAGCTTGTTGTCGGCCCCTCTCTCCACCTACCTACTTGTTGCCGTCCCCTTCCAGCCACCTCCAACCAGCTGTTGCCCTCTTCCAGCCATCTCCAGGTTGTTGTTAGTCCCTCCGACCACCTACCAACTTATTGCCGCCCTCTTCCAGCCGCCTCCAACCTGTTGCCGCCCTCTCTAGCCACCTCCAATTTGTTGCCGCCTCTTACAACCACCTCCAACTTGTTGGCGCCTCTTACAACCACCTCCCACTTACTATCATAGCCTTCTTGCTGGCTCCACCTCTCCAAAGACCTCGATGTTGTCCGCACCCAACCCCGCTTTAGTTATTATCTCTTCGTAAACTGCAACACCACCACTTTCGACCGCAAACCTAGTTGAGTTTGTGTTGAGTATTTATTATTTCCTATTTCCAAGCATCTATGATAATTACCTCTATTTTCTTTCAATAATAATGTTTGCTTTCCCTACTGGGTCTAATTCTGGTATCACGTGGTATCAGAACTGCTTAAACCTAGTTCCATCATATGGTTTCTATTTTCTCCCATATCATCCCCGACCCCCATCACCACCCCCACCTGCGCCCAAAACAAGTTCCACCCTACCTACACCCTAAACAACTTCCACCCTCCTACACCCAAAACCGAATAATACCGCTAAGTCGGCNATATCACGTGGTATCAGAACTGCTTAAACCTAGTTCCATCCTATGGTTTCTATTGTCTCCCATATCATCCCCGACCCCCATCACCACCCCCACCTGCGCCCAAAACAACTTCCACCCTACCTACACCCTAAACAACTTCCACCCTCCTACACCCAAAACCGAATAATACCGCTAAGTCGGCAATTGTCATAATTTGATCAACAGTTCACTAGAAAGAGACACAGTAGCAACCGTGCTGAGTGTTACAGAGGCTCGATGAAATTGAGGAAATGACCCAAGGAGAGGTCACCTACGAGCGTGATAATGAGATCCAAAGAAAGGAGAGGAAGGAAGATCTAAATCCTTTCCGTTGGGATGATTCCAGCGGAAATGAAGGCAGCCCATAACTCTTTGGGATACGATATTAGAGAAGGTCGAGAGATGAATTGATTGTTAGATGTTTCATAAGTAAAGAACCTATACTCTGAAGGTTTGACCTGAAATATCTAAGAAGCAAGAATTCTGAAGGCTNCCCATAACTCTTTGGGATACGATATTAGAGAAGGTCGAGAGATGAATTGATTGTTAGAGGTTTCATAAGTAAAGAACCTATACTCTGAAGGTTTGACCTGAAATATCTAAGAAGCAAGAATTCTGAAGGCTNGGCAACCTTGCTGAGTGTTACAGAGGCTCGATGAAATTGAGGAAATGACCCAAGGAGAGGTCCCCTACGAGCGTGATAATGAGATCCAAAGAAAGGAGAGGAAGGAAGATCTAAATCCTTTCCGTTGGGATGATTNAGCAACCGTGCTGAGTGTTACAGAGGCTCGATGAAATTGAGGAAATGACCCAAGGAGAGGTCACCTACGAGCGTGATAATGAGATCCAAAGAAAGGAGAGGAAGGAAGATCTAAATCCTTTCCGTTGGGATGATTNTATAGTTATACAACCCAAATCCATCATATCACATAAAAAATACTACCATTTTAACTTTAAAAATGTAAAACATACCTTTTCACGCATTGGTTAGGTGACATACAACAAAAAAAAGCCTTTATCCCACTAAGTGGGGTCGACTAAATGAATCCTTTCTCTTCATTGCGCCCTATTGAGTGCCATATTTTCATTTAATTATAATAAATTAATATCATTTTTTATACAATATGTCCAAGTCTTNGGGAGAGATTTCCTACCTCGAATTGTAGGAATAGAGAGAGACCGCCTACCTTTTGAATTATAGGTATTTATCTTTGTATTTTTGTTGAGTTGTTTGAATTATTACAAAAAGTTTTGTGTTTGCTCTAATTTTTGTAGAAATGTATGCCGATTTTGATGTTTAATTATGTGTTTGCTCTATTTTTGTTGAGTTATTTGAATTATTAAAAAAAAATTATGTGTTTGCTTTAATTTTTCTAAAAATGTATGCCGATTTTGACGTCGAATCGTATCAGTTAACAATTGCGGTTCTTAAAGGTAGTGACCTAGAGGTAATGGGTGATCATTTTAGAGTATTTGGTTGTGGTGCCTTGGACTATCTTTTGACAAACATTGAGAAGATCATTAGCATGACTGACATTAGATGTCCACAAGGGTCATGAGTTTGAGAAGTCGATACAATGCGCAAGGCAATCTTAGATAAGGGGATTTCAAAATTTTTAGATATTTAGCCTGTGTTTTGTTTGGCCTTGCTGAGGGTCAAAGATGAGACTCTTTTATGCCACTTCTGAAAGACTATATAGAGTTAATTAGGTGCTAAATTTGCTCAATAGTGTGTCCATCGACAGATGATTAGGCAAGAGGGANTTTCAACTAATAAGGAAAAGATTTCATCAATTTCAATTGAACACAAGAGATAAATTTTAGTTAATGTTACAAGGCGCCTAGCCTAAAAACAAATTTGTCTTTTGTATGCCTAATGACAATTTAGTATTTTATTATTATTATTTTTTTTGGAATAAATATGCTCGTTATGTTTAGGGTTAGGTTTATGCATGAGATTGAGNCTTCAACTAATAAGGAAAAGATTTCATCAATTTCAATTGAACACAAGAGATAAATTTCAGTTTAGTTAATGTTACAAGGCGCCTAGCCTAAAAACAAATTTGTCTTTTGTATGCCTAATGACAATTTAGTATTTATTATTATTATTTTTTTTGGAATAAATATGCTCGTTATGTTTAGGGTTAGGTTTATGCATGAGATTGAGTTGTAAGTATTTAGGTTTAGGGTTTGGGAGAGACTTCCTACCTCTCGAATTGTAGGAATTGGGGGAGACCGCCTACATCTTGAATTGTAGGTGTTTATGTTTGTATTCTTGTTGAGTTGTTTGAGTTTTTACAAAAAACTATGTGTTTGCTCTAATTTTTGTGGAAAATTTGCCTATTTTGACGTCGGATTGTATCAAATTGGAATCAGGGCACGATTTTGGGGAGGTCACAACGGAATCACAACAGGTGTGTGAAATAGTTATTGTTGGCATGAGAAATAACAGAAAAGCATTGACAGGATCCCTTTGTGATCGAACCACGCGATAATCGCTAGTAGGGAGGCCACCACGGGATCGCAGTGCACTAGGAAGGTTTCAGTGCTAGGGCCCGTGGCTCGCTGTGATCCAAAACTCCTTCGTGACGGAGATACAGTTGGACCGAGAGCTTGCTAGGAAGGAGACGATGGGATCGCAGAGGTCAAGGCTTGCTGTGAAAGAGACAACTCAAAGTGATCGCGGCTCACAGTGATTGCAACTACTGGATCACAACAGAAGGGTGGTGGTATATTGTGATACATCCACAATTAGAGCCTTTGAGAAGCCGCACGGTATTGCTATGAACAGAGACCGAAGCTCCCATCTTTCGAAAGAGGCGGCTAGGAAGCATTGGCATGATTGCGACGTACAGTGCTCCAGGACCTCGCGAAGGGGAAGCGTTGGGGATCACTACGAACAGAAACCTGAAAGCCTTAACTGTGACTCGATCTGCGGGAGATGAGCTTGTGGGGATCCAACGAGATCGTGGCNGCGTACAGTGCTCCAGGACCTCGCGAAGGGGAAGCGTTGGGGATCACTACGAATAGAAACCTGAAAGCCTTAACTGTGACTCGATCTGCGGGAGATGAGCTTGTGGGGATCCAACGAGATCGTGGCTTACGTTCAATGACAACTTGATCTTGCTGTCAGCCGACCGGTGGGATTGCGGCGTGCCTCGTACGGTACAGCCATGATTCTTGTAGATGGGGGCAAGTTTGGTGATAACAAAATTCTAAAAATGATGACAACAGAAAAAATAGATGATTTAGAGAAAAAGTTGAAGGAAGAGGTTGGCCAAATCAGATCGAGGATGAAAGAAAGGTTTGCTACTATAGATGATAGACTTTCTTCCATGGAGAAACGACTAGAAGATCGATTCGAGAGCAGGGGGAANAAAAATTCTAAAAATGATGACAACAGAAAAAATAGATGATTTAGATAAAAAGTTAAAGGAAGAGGTTGGCCAAATCAGATCGAGGATGAAAGAAATGTTTGCTACTATAGATGATAGACTTTCTTCCATGGAGAAACGACTAGAAGATCGATTCGAGAGCAGGGGGAANAGGAGAGATTTCCTACCTCGAATTGTAGGAATAGAGAAGACCGCCTACCTTTTGAATTGTAGGTATTTATCTTTGTATTTTTGTTGAGTTGTTTGAATTATTACAAAAAGTTTTGTGTTTGCTCTAATTTTTGTAGAAATGTATGCCGATTTTGATGTTTAATTATGTGTTTGCTCTATTTTTGTTGAGTTATTTGAATTATTAAAAAACAATTATGTGTTTGCTTTAATTTTTCTAAAAATGTATGCCGATTTTTACGTCGAATCGTATCAGTTAACAATTGCGGTTCTTAAAGGTAGTGACCTAGAGGTAATGGGTGTTCATTTTAGAGTATTTGGTTGTGGTGCCTTGGACTATCTTTTGGCAAACATTGAGAAGATCATTAGCATGACTGACATTAGATGTCCACAAGGGTCATGAGTTTGAGAAGTCGATACAATGCGCAAGGCAATCTTAGATAAGGGGATTTCAAAATTTTTAGATATTTAGCCTGTGTTTTGTTTGGCCTTGCTGAGGGTCAAAGATGAGACTCTTTTATGCCACTTCTGAAAGACTATATAGAGTTAATTAGGTGCTAAATTTGCTCAATAGTGTGTCCATCGACAGATGATTAGGCAAGAGGGATGAACTACAACTTTGAAATATTTTTTTGGAGCAGGGTGGGGAAGAAAATTCTATAAGGGGATCCAGGTCCTATCAGAAAAGAAGATGAAGCCTCTCCTAAGTGTTTGTTAGTGAGAGTTGTTTAGTTTGACTCAAAGTTGATTCTTCCTCACATACTTGTTTATCAAATACATCTGGTCGATTATAGAGAATGAAAGAGACAAATTACATATCTAATGGCTCGAGAGTCACTTTTATGAAAATCTTAGTCGATANCTCCTCACATACTTGTTTATCAAATACATCTGGTCGATTATAGAGAATGAACAAATTACATATCTAATGGCTCGAGAGTCACTTTTATGAAAATCTTAGTCGATATATAGTTGTAGCTCAAGTTGTGCCAAAATAGGAGATATACTTATTCTATCAAGATGTGCATTAAAATGACAATGCCTACATGATTGATTTACCAAAAAATTACGATATTTCCTCCACCTTCAACGTGGTAGATTTGACTCCATACTACAAGGACAAAAACTTCAGTGAATGAAATTGAAGTTCCCCTAACCCTAGAAGACTGATGCAAGAGTGAACTTGGAGCTTCCGACGCGGGGGTTTCGTGAACAAAGCGCAACTCGGCTAGTGTTCGTNATTACGATATTTCCTCCACCTTCAACGTGGTAGATTTGACTCCATACTACAAGGACACAAAAACTTCAGTGAATGAAATTGAAGTTCCCCTAACCCTAGAATGATGCAAGAGTGAACTTGGAGCTTCCGACGCGGGGGTTTCGTGAACAAAGCGCAACTCGGCTAGTGTTCGTGGACCGAACCGGTCCAAGTTGGGTCCCTGTTCAGGAGTCGGCCGGTTCTCTTGGACTACTCATAGTTATCATATTATTATATATCTATTTTCGGAGGACTCTTGGGTTAGTTTTTCGTGAGTTTTCTATCAAGACAGTCGGCGTCCAGGTTTTTCCTTCTAGGGCCATATCTGAAGGCGATAAGGTGCTCCGGCTGTAACTTGCTCTGATATAGTTTTTATCTATCTTTCCCTACTTCCCACTGCCCCTCCTTTGCTGTTATCGCCGTCGTTGCTGCTGCCACCACCCGGAAAACATTATTTTCATGCAACCGGCCTTTAGCTCCCAACCGCCTCCACCTCCCTGCCAGCCCCTCCAACCGCCTCCAACCTACTTGCTGATGCCTCCTTCCTACTTGCTGTCGGCCCAGTCCAACCGCCTCCAGCCTACTTGCTGATGTCCCCTTCCTACCTATCGCCACCCCCTTCCGACCACCTCCAACTTGTCGCCACCCTCTTCCAGCCACCTCCAACTTGGTGCTACCCTCTCCAGCCACCTCCCANACCTGCCAGCCCCTCCAACCGCCTCCAACCTACTTGCTGATGCCCCCTTCCTACTTGCTGTCGGCCCAGTCCAGCCGCCTCCAGCCTACTTGCTGATGTCCCCTTCCTACCTATCGCCACCCCCTTCCAACCACCTCCAACTTGTCGCCACCCTCTTCCAGCCACCTCCAACTTGGTGCTACCCTCTCCAGCCACCTCCCACTTACTACCGCAACCTTTCTGCTGGCTCCACTGGCTCAAAGGCCTCGTTGTCCTCCACCACCCAACCCGTTTTAGTTATTATTTCTCCGTAAACTGCAGCATCACCCCCTTCGATCTCAACCCTAGTTGAGCTCGTGTTGAGTTTTTGTTATTTCCTAGTTCAAAGTGTCTCTGATCTATTTGCTTTCAGTAATAATATTTGTTTTCCTTATTGTACTTTGGGTTTAACTCCGGTATCATATAGTTTGATTATATTCATTGGAATGGTCGACTATTTTTTCATGTCTTGAATGTACTGATATCCATTATTCTTTTAAACCTAGAAACAATGGGCAAAATGAATGCAGGGAGTTTTAATAGTGAAGAACTAGAGATAGTCTATTGATTTTTTATAATGATGCCCTAACAAGGGTGTTATATGTCATATGATTATGGATAAATTAACAGCATCCTCCCAATAATGAAACACGGGCAGAAAATATAAAATGATAGACCTTTTATTAAAAAAAAAACAAAAACTAAATACATCGCTGTACGAGGTGAGACTGCGTTCATACCCTGCTTTATTTTTCTGTCATCTTCTTTTTGGTTTTTTTTTTTTTTTTTTGGTGTCTTTAGAGTTTGGGGTGCTTTCTTGTAGACAAATCAAAGCCCCCTAATTCTATGACTTCATATTCATGGACCTGTATTGTGTACCCTTAATGGTACGGGTTTCTCCAAGATAAATGGATGACCCAACTGAACTGGAGCCAAAAATATGAGTGGGGTATCCCATTTGATAAAACGACTGATTGGGCATTCTAACATTAAGACTGCAACTTTCTAATTAGATGATCTTTGAAATCGATGTAGAGAGTCTATGTATATGCTGATTTTATTTAAGAAGCCATCAAATCCTCTTTTATTGGTCTATATTTTTTTTCTATCCGTTGGATGAAAATATACGTAAAAGTTTCACTTTTGTTGTATTAAAACTGTGAAAAGTATTGTATTAATTTTCTACTGTTATTTAATCTGAGGAGATAATCTATAATGATGCTTTCTATTGTGTTTTGGCAATTTTTGAATGTGACAATGTCGATATTATTTTATATTTGTTGAAGTTTAATAATTTCTTCTCACTCTAATGTATTGTCTAGTTTAGGTCAAGCCGGAAGTAATCAGCTGGTCGCCTCGTATAATTCTTTTTCATAATTTCTTAAGCACTGAGGTATGAAAACTATTTTTTGTTGTTTTCTTCTTTAAAAGGATACTGCTTTTATCTGCAGGGCTTTTGTATTGCATTGCCTCATTTTTTTGAAATATTATGTGATCTTTTTTTGTAGCATTTATTCAGCTGTATGAGATCTCTATTTCTAGTCTTTTATTTGGTTTCACTTATTTGTGGGACCAGTTTGCATTGATTTGGTAGGAATTTTTTACATATTTATATTTTTCTGAGCTTGGTATTGCTATCACGGTTCTAAATTTACATGATTGAATTAGCTTCACATCAGAGTCTGCTTACTCTTTTAAAAGATCAATAAAATAGGATTATATGCATAAAACCATATAATTTTGTTTTTTCATTTAAAAGGATAGTAGTTGTAAAACATTGCAAACAAGGACACTAGTTTAACCTACTTTACAAACAAGAACCAGCAACTTTGGCAAATTTGTTAGGGTTTTTGAAACATTGGTGTTGCTACTGACTTTATTAGCCAACCCTAGTATTACTACTATAGCATACACAATTTGTATACTAGGATGCCTATCGTGGAAGTTCAATGGAATTTGATTCTCTGATTCTTAATGTTTCCACCTCCTTCCTATCCGTGAAGAAATAAATGATCACGATGCTCTACAAAATGATGACTTTATGGAAACAGTCTGGGTGATGATTTTTAGGTTAATAAGATATTTGAGATTCTACTCACTAGATATGGATATGTTAAAAAAAATATATTGTTCAATTTTACTAGGATTTAAGCAAAGTAGTCCAAACGAGACCTTTTTTTATCTCATGTGCTGTTCTCCTGTACTGTTGGATGGTTTTGCTTCTTGATAGTAGTATTTAATCTTTTGTATTTTGTGTAATATGGAATTCTTGATAATTACCCTTGTTATATGCATATTATTATTTTGTTATGAAGTTACGCTGCCAAAAGGGAATTCACACAGTTCCATAACCTAAATTTCAAGAAGCACTACATATATTCTTGAGTTCAAAAGCCTTGACATATATGGCATAATTGGTTTCCGTTGTTCGCAAAATAGGACTTTTTTTTTCTCACCTTATGTGCAAAGTTTTAAAATTGTTGTCCTTTTCATGGAAAGATTAAATTATAGAGTTTTTACAGTTTAGATTTCTACAAAACAACAAGTGTTCGTCCTTGTGGATCTTAAACTCTTGCACCACATGACTTTTGGTACATACTAAAAGCATTTTTAGCATGTGTTTTTAATGACCATGCTCAACAATTGGCATATTTGTCCATGATGTTCACATCCAAAAAGTTCAAGATGGCCACGCTGCTATAGGGTCTTTGTTTTTTTATCTGATCATAAAATCAGGTGTGCCTAGCACTCAGCTTCCTCTTAGTTAATTGCAACAGCTAGTTCTTTAATAATGTTATATTATCATTGGTAACATGTATAATAGAACAGAGTTCACTATGAGTTTAAATCGAATGAATCATGCTTGATTCAAATTCTTTTTTTTTTTTGCAATTATCGAATATGATTTGAAATGATTGTTGGTGTTGCTTTGAAACACATTGATTTGAAATTTTTAGATATCAAAGGAACGTGAGAATGATTTTGAGTGGGTTAGAAGTTATAGCTTACATGTTTTTAAAATAGGCGGCCATATGACCTGAATTTATCCTATGCTAGCCCAATTGCAGATTCATTCCCTATGAAATTATCTTATATTTGTATAAAAAAACACATAAATTACAAAACCTGAAAAATCTTTACAATAAAAAAAAAATATTCTAATTTTGCACGAAATGTCGAACAAAATTGGTTGTTTTGGTATTCCAAGGAACTGGAGAAAATGAAATGAGGCCATTTTTTTTCTTCTGATCACGTAGCTCAAGGAATTAGCCACACCTAGAGAATTAGTTCGTATTAGTGACATCCATTAGAGCGGAATTCATGTAAAGGATGTCTTGATTTGCCTTGCAAGCAGCATCTGCTCTTGAAAGTCGCATCTTAATCATTAATGTCATCAGATGCTGATGATATGGATTGACTATTGTGAACTGCTTTTTGCATCCGGTCAATGAAGAGATAATTAGAAAAAGTTGCGTCTCAATTCTTAAAGGTTATGCATTTTAGGAATTTGTTTTTGGATTTTAAGCTTCCTTTTTCCATTAGTTTAGGGCCTACTTTATTCTGTTTTTTTTTGTGCAACATTAAGGCTAAATGGATCTCTTTTTTTTGGCTGTGTATTCAAATTTATACTTTTTTTACTATTCCAAGTGATAAATGTTATAGTATCATGCTGGTATTGCAGAAGTTTAAAGTTTTTGGATCCATGCAGGAGTGTGATTATTTGAGAGCACTTTCTAGACCTCGGCTTCAAACTTCGACTGTCGTTGATGCTAAAACAGGGAAGGTAACCGCATATACCTATCTATCTTCAATGCTATTTATATAGCTCCATTTGTTAGCTTCTATTGTTTATATTCAAAGTAGGCATTTCTCCCTAAATGATATTATTCCACCTAAAATTTAGTCAAAATAAATTATGATTCAATGTTTAGGCAATTTTAGGATTGTTTTTAGATTTTATTCTATTTTTTTAAAAAAAAAACCTTCAATGAACTGGAACTATGTAAAATTAATAAAAATGAATATTTAAAGTTCTTTTCTTACGGACCCTATCTTTTTATTATGTCAATGTAGTCCCAAGTAGGAATGTTGCTTAAAATGTATTGTGTTTATTATCTTTTTACACCATCAGGATTTGTTGTATATTCGGATGATTTTTTTATTAATTAGAACATGTCATGAATAGACCCATTGTCGATCATAAGCTCTGTTATAGGCAACATGTAATCATCCTTTAAGCATGCCTTTCTTAGATTCCAAAAGCTATGCATGCATAGGTATTATGCTTGGCTTTATGAATTCTTCATTTCAGTGATTGCATTTTGTTCAATCTTCGATTGCATTCTTTGTAAGGGTTTGCATAACATGGACCTCCTTAGGATGTTGACGAGTTTGTGTAATGCCATTTGAGGTTTTAATCTTTGCATTCCAAGTTCAGTATAATCCGAAGAGCTTCTTTAATATCTTGGTTTCATTGTTGGGAAGCAATACTTTGATGCAGGCAGAAGATGGTTCTTCTTTTGATCCCAAATTGATCTTTTTAAGTTATAATTCATGGATAGCAGCCTATTTGTCTTTTTCTTGGGACATTCTGAATTTTTTGGTAAATAAGCTTGTGCCTAGTTTGTCTTATTTGTAGGTGTTGGCCAATTCAACAATCCTTATAATGAAAAGATATGTATTTGTGATGGATGTTTATCATTGATGTAACCAAGGCCTCAACTTTCAATTGTTTAATTTTTGGAAATGACTCAAAACTTACGGCGCCACGCATTTATTCAAATGCTTGTGCCCATTTGTCCGACCTTTTTTAGGGTTTCTTCATTCTTGTTCCATATTACTTTCAACAATGTCCAATATGTATTGGTAAATTGGAGTCATTCCTGTTCCAGCACATTAAAGTATCACATTTTTTGTGTTGTCTGTGTAAATTCAAGAAGAGCATTTTCAATTTTATCGTCGCAACATTTCCTATAACTGATAGTGTGGGATCAGTGCCGCCGACATAATCTCCTTGAAGATCCATAGGTTTAACATTTGAGCTATGATCATATGTAAGGTGTCATTAGTACTATCCTTGGAGCGGGGCGTTGTTCTGCAGGATCGCGAGATCTTGCATATCCTTGGAGCGCAATAACACCTGTGTTCTCGGGTTCGAGCGGAGGCGACAAATGCCGACTTCCAATTTAGCCTTTTATTTTCCTTGTTGATTTCATTCATATTCATTTATTTTCTAATTAGGTTTTTCTATGAGGGAACTATTTCTATATTATTATTTTCTTTTTTTAGAAACTTGATTTGATTTGTGTTTTTAGAGATTTTATCTATGATTTTCACCATAATGGAGTGGTGTGGATTTTCCTTTCGCAAGAAATATGTATGTAGCTTGTGCACTGGAATAGGTAGTGAACCTCCTGGCCGCCCATACATCACTGATTTAGAGTTATGTTTGCTATTTTTCAGTCGAGACAGCCACAAGACCCACGTCCANTAAAAAAAAAACCTTCAATGAACTGGAACTATGTAAAATTAATAAAAATGAATATTTAAAGTTCTTTTCTTACGGACCCTATCTTTTTATTATGTCAACGTAGTCCCAAGTAGGAATGTTGTTGAATCAAGCTAGCTTGGACTTGGCTTATTAAATGGCTGATGAATGAAGCTTAATGAGCTAATGGATAAAGCTTGAGCCACCCCTAATTTGATTTGTTAGGTTGCGGGCCAGTTGTTTAAAAAATATTAATATAAAATATGCTTAAGAGTCAAGATTTTAAGTCCAAAGTTAAAAATATTCAAAAATTATTTATCACTTTCTTATATGAAGTGATTTCTTATTATTTTTCTTTTATCATTTTATGACAATATTTATTCAAATTAAAATTATTTTCTTTTTCATAATAAATGAGTTGTCTTAAACTCAGAACTGGGCTTGAGTTTGAGCTTGAACTTGTTTAATTAAAGAAGCTCCAACTCAAGTTAGGGGTGGCTCGAGTTTGGCTCGACTTGTTTACACTCTTAATTCTAGAATACCGCTTATTTGGAACTGCAATGTCATGTCACTACATGTTGCTAAATTTCCGTACATTTAAAGCTTTTTTTGAACACACATCTTTTTTATCAACCTTGAGAAGCGCCGACACCTACCCGATAAGCTTAATATGATTCATTCAGCATAGGCTAGTCTACCTTGGATTGAACACAAAGTTTTAGATGTCTTTGAAGCAACATTTTCATGAAGGCCTTGAGTTTCAAAGGGCTAATTTTGATTTTTTAGTGGTACATCACAAAGCTCGGTAATTTTCTTGAGGTGACCTGGTATGCCAAATATTTAAATGGATTTATCCTTAAGCTAAATTTGTAGTGGCACTTTTAAAGTAATCTAAAATGTCTTTGATGTGGTACTTAGAAAGATACTTTGATAAAAAAATCATCAATATAGCATGTTGGGAGGTCAAAGATGTAGTTCATAGCTTAAGGATAAATCCATTTTAAGCACTCTATTGGCTTGTGGTACTTAGCTCATAGCCTGTTGGGAGGTCAAATTGCATTGTTTTCTGACATGAAATATTGATGAGTGCTTAAAATGTATTGTGTTTATTATCTTTTTACACCATCAGGATTTGTTGTATATTCGGATGATTTTTTTANAGGCACTTTTAAAGTAATCTAAAATGTCTTTGATGTGGTACTTGGAAAGATACTTTGATAAAAAAATCATCAATATAGCACTCTATTGGCTTGTGTGAGCTCGTCAAAGATGTAGTTCATAGCCTGTTGGGAGGTCGAATTGCATTGTTTTCTGACATGAAATATTGATGAGTGCTTAAAAGGTATTATGTTTATTATCTTCTTACACCATCAGGATTTGTTGTATATTTGGATGATTTTTTTATTAATTAGAACATGTCATGCATAGACCCATTGTCGCTCATACAGGCAACATGTAATCATCCTTTAAGCATGCCTTTTTTTGATTCCAAAAGCGCAACATGTAATCATCCTTTAAGCATGCCTTTCTTAGATTCCAAAAGCTATGCATGCATTGGTATGATGCTTGGCTTTATGAATTCTTCATTTCAGTGATTGCATTTTGTTCAATCTTCGATTGCATTCTTTGTAAGGGTTTGCGTAACATGGACCTCTTTAGGATGTTGACGAGTTTGTGTAATGCCATATGAGGTTTTAATCTTTGCATTCCAAGTTCAGTATAATCCGAAGAGCTTCTTTAATATCTTGGTTTCATTGTTGGGAAGCAATACTTTGCAGGCGGAAGATGGTTCTTCTTTTGATCCCAAATTGATCTTTTTAAGTTATGATTCATGGATAGCAGCCTATTTGTCTTTTTCTTGGAACATTCTGAATTTTTTGGTAAATAAGCTTGTGCCTAGTTTGTCTTATTTGTAGGTGTTGGCCAATTCAACAATCCTTATAATGAAAAGATATGTATTTGTGATGGATGTTTATCATTAATGTAACCAAGGCCTCAACTTTCAACTGTTTAATTTTTGGAAATGACTCAAGACTTACGGCGCCACGCATTTATTCAAATGGTTGTGCCCATTTGTCCGACCTTTTTTAGGGTTTTTTCATTCTTGTTCCATATTACTTTCAACAATGTCCAAGATGTATCGGTAAATTGGTGTCATTCTTGTTCCAGAACATTAAAGTATCACATTTTTTGTGTTGTATGTATAAATTCAAGAAGAGCATTTTCAATTTTATCGTCGCAACATTTCCTATAACTGATAGCGTGGGATCAGTGCCGCCGACATAATCTCCTTGAAGATCCATAGGTTTAACATTTGAGCTATGATCACATGTAAGGTGTCATTAGTACTATAACAATAAATTTACATTTAAAGAAGGCTTTGACGCGGGGCGTTGTTCCGCAGGATCGCGGGATCTTGCATATCCTTGGAGCGCAATAACACCTGTGATCTCGGGTTCGAGCGGAGGAGGCTAATACCGACTTCCAATTTAACCTTTTATTTTCCTTTCCTTGTTGATCTCATTCATATTCATCTATTTTCTAATTAGGTTTTTCTATGAGGGAACTATTTCTATATTATTATTTTCTTTTATTAGAAACTTGATTTGATTTGTGTTTTTAGAGATTTTATCTTTGATTTTCACCATAATGGAGTGGTGTGGATTTTCTTTCGCAAGAAATATGTATGTAGCTTGTGCAGGAATAGGTGGCGAACCTCCTCGCCGCCCATACATCACTGATTTAGAGTTTTGTTTGCTATTTTTCAGTCGGGACAGCGATTAGACCCGCGTCCATCTGCTAGTCACAATAGAAAATCGTCATTTTATTTCTTCTGATTCACTGTCCAATCGCCCAAACCTTGTCGATACGTTGTTGGACTGTTGTTTTCATTCTGGACAGTTGTCGCACTTGCCCTACCTATTGCCCAATAACAGATTTTTCTCTTACATCCTTCCCAATACCATTGTCAAATTCATCTATTATCTTCCCCTTGTCATTCCACAACCATCTCTCCGCAAAAAAGCACTTTTTAAACATCTTCTAGGTGCCCTAGAACGGAATCGTCTAGTCCCTAATTTTTTTCACTCAATTATTTCTATATCCATCATACCTAAATCATTTATACCGCAATTTCTAACCTGAACCCTAAATTTTCAAAATCCAACCACCTACCTTCACCTAAAATTTGCCTTGACACTTGCCAAGAAAACCCTAAATTTCAACCGTTTTTTTATCTACAATCCTGCACCTATGAAAACCTTAATTGATAGAAAGAGACAATACCGCCTAGGATAAATCTATATAGAGATGTCTAGGAGCTTGTTATGGAAGATATACAGCGAAAAATCATTCAACTGCAACAAAGCCTTGCTCCTTTGAGAGGATAAAACCCAAAGTGGTCACCCATAACCACAATGGTGACCCACCATATCGAGAGAAGGAAGTGGATCTCTTTCACCAGACAGTTTTTTGTAATCAAGAACCAATACCTCGACGATTTGACATGGAATATTAAGCGTGATATCGGGATTTTGGAGTAAAGGTAGATTTACTACATTCTAAT
This sequence comes from Phalaenopsis hybrid cultivar, assembly GCA_002079205.1. NCBI lineage: Eukaryota > Viridiplantae > Streptophyta > Magnoliopsida > Asparagales > Orchidaceae > Phalaenopsis > Phalaenopsis hybrid cultivar. Next base: position 113,552 of record JXCR01143414.1, read on the forward strand.
TGTTGCATGGATCCAGAAGAGTTTGTCGGGTAGCTATAAATAATGGACCGAATTTTTTAGTCAAAGATGTTCCCTGAGATTAAATATTTAAATTGACAGTCATCAAGCTCAGAAAGAATGCTTTCTTGTGGTGGGAGAATCTGAAGCATCTTCAACTGTGGGAATGGAAGAGTAAAATTACTGCCTTGTTCAAGATCTCTCAGTAAAATCACCATTGAGTTTGAGCAACTTATGTTAAGGTGTGAGCAAGTAGAGCCTGAGGATAACAACATAGCTCGATATCGGAGGAGATTAAGATCATCCATTGGCAATATGGTCTAGTTACAACCCTGTTGGACATTACATGATGTTCATACTCTAGCCCTGAAGGTGGAGAGACAACACAATAGTATCAAATCCCACCTCCTTTCAAACAGGGTCAATTATTAGATTAGATAACAAGTTTACACCCATTGGAGCGTTCCAAACAGCCCAGCCCGGGGAAAAATTAGTTCAGAGTGGAGAATAAATGAAGACAACTAATACTCCCATATCCGTCCTAGCCAGGAATTACTTCAAATGCTATGATTTTTTGCGCAATGCTCCTGATTGCCCAAACAAAAGGGTAATATCTTTCACTGAGTAGGGTACAGTGGAGAGGCAAAGGGTGAAGTTATTAAGGAGAACATAAAGGAGTACTAGCTTCAGTTGATGATGGAGAGATTTTAGTGATTCAAGCTAAGTCCATGAGAGATACTCCAACAGGATTAACATTGGTAGTCCAAAAAAGTAGTGAGTTTGAGGTAATTGGTGTTAATCAAGAGTTTGAGGATGTAGAGTCACAAACAACTTTTTTGCAGTTGTTAAGTGGAGCATCAACAGGAATGACTTTGGTTGTCCAAGAGTGTCATGAGTTTGAGGAGCTGATATCAATCATAGATAATCTCAGATAAGAGAATTTTAGGATTTTTAGACTTACAATCTACCTCCTAAGTTGTTACTAATGAGGATAATCCAACATGTCATCGGTTCAGATGATGATAAGAAATTTGTGAGTTTTTTTGGAAAACGAGGGAATAACCTGAGTGATAAGTTTTGGTTGAACTCACCGACAGATTGTCATAAAGTAGTGGTGAACCACGACTTTAGAACTTTCTTTAAGTGTTTTGTGGAAAAGAACATCTAACAGTGGGATCTAATTTCTTTCAGAGAAGAAGAAGAAGCTTCTTTTAGCCTTGGAGAATGATGTGGGGTGTTGCTCCTTAGGATCGCAAGATCTCGGGTATCCGTGAAGCGCAATAACACCCGCGATTGTGGGTTCAAATGGTGGTTGGGGACATCGACTTCAAATTTAACCTTTTATTTTCTTATTGATTTATTCATATTCCTCTTTTCTTATTATAATATGAGAAAACTATTTATAACTTGTTTTTTTAAGATATTTTTTATTTGATTTGTGTTTTAGAAATTATATTTCTGATTTATACCTTAATTGAGTGTTTTATCATTTTTCTTTCGTAAGTAGTGTGTTTGTAGCTTTTGCAGCATTAGATTGTAAACCTCTTCGTCTGAGCTTCACATCTTTAAGATGTCCAGCTCTTGTTATATCCATGTTGTATAGTGCTTAATGCCATCATGCATATAATTTATGCACTGATGAAGATGAGATTATCTCGTGCTTGTGCAACCATGATTGTTTCAAAGAACTCGGATTGAAGGGTTGACATCTTTAATATGAAACTTGGCCCTTGTTCTGATGACATTGAATTGGCAGAGGAGAGCTAACTAATCTATAATCTTTTGATCTTTTTTATTAAATCCGCTTAACATTAGTTGATATGAACTTTAGATCTATCCACTAAGTATGTAGTTCCTTCTGTTCTTATTGTTTATGATATTAGCCGAAGTCTCAAGATTTTATTGTGATCTTGTTAAGATTTGGCCCATTCACATTGGTTGTGGCTTTAAATCTGGTGATTGTGCTCTATTGTTTAAAGGAGTGGGTCTTCATTAGTGAAGTTCACGCTAGGATATTCATCATGTAGAGGGTCTCTTTATTTACTTCTTCCACAAAATATGCCTTATAGATCTCCAAGTTGAATTGGGATTTTATGAGCATCTCCCTCAGTTTTGGTGACATCATTAGAGCATTATGGATATTGCGTGAGGAGAACCTTATCAAATGGGAAGAACATTATAGTGCACCCTGGTTAATGTAACTTGCTTTCAGGTGGGAAAACTATTCTTTTTTTTTTTCTTTTATCTTTAACTGTGACTTTTGTATCCATGTTGGCAGATCTTCCTCTAAATTGCAAAGGATTCAGCAAATTGGAGTCTTGGTTGAAATTGATTGTTCTTCAAACACGACCTGGATAGCTCGAGTTAATTATCTCCAAGTCTCTTGGTTATGTTATAGTGACCTCATAGTAGCGGGTGTTGCTTCAAATGCAGAATGTACCCATTTCACATACAGGCATGGACTCTTTTTCTTTTCGGTATTCAAGGAAGATTGATTTCATTCTTGGAGTGAACATGCCCTATTGTATGGGACACACCATATAACAAGCTTTTTTTGGAATTTTATTTTGTTGGGGGTAAAATGATCGAGATAAAAGAAGCCAACAACATTGAAACTTGCATATAGAGGCTCTCTCAATATATTTAGTAATCTATCCGTAATGACCACTTTGCTTTTGGACTTTCTAGGCTTTTGACCAACCTATTGCTAATCATCTTCAATCTTGATAATTAGGGTAAGTGCAACTTTTTTTTGACGACTCTTAATTGTTATTTAGTTATCACCGGATCCTTCTATTTGACATTGAGAGCATGCTTTAGCTGTTGAATCATCTTTTTTGTGTTTTGGAACAATTAGAGACCCACCAGTCACCTTTTCTTGACGCTGATGTTTCAACTACAACTCCTGGTAAATCGAGGATTCCATCCGGAATTCATATCTCCTTTCTCTGCATGTATCAAGAATTTATGGGAAAACTTTGTCTTCCATCTGATATTTGTTTTCCCCAATCCTCAATGTTCTACTAATCTTCAATCAAGTGGTTGACACTTCCATGGTATGGTAGTAGTTGGGCTCACCGATCTTGCCTGCATCATCTGGTTGCTTAGGTCTAGGGATTTGAAGGCCTTTTTTCACTTCTTAATCAGGTTTTTGAATTTTTCTGCATCCATCTTTCCCTAGACTTAGCCAAATTTAACCAATTTACTTAATTAACCCAACTATGCTTGGGAAACTGTTGTAGGTTGGGCCACAGTTTGATTGTGAAAATTGGCATGGCTAAGCTCAGTCCAATACATTAGTCTTAATTGACCATCATGGATTGGCTCAAAGGGGAATTTGGAGGTAGCCATAGGTTGAAATATGCCTGGATGGGACCAATTTGGCTTGGGCTAGTGGGCTAAAGCTAAGTCCAGGTCCAATTTATTAAGCTGGGTTTACCCAGGTAAAATTCAGAATGTACATGGACTTAATTGATTTTGACGAGAGTTGATTGGCATGACTGGTGGTCATTTCAGGCTCAATTGTACCGCTAGGTTAGCCCAAGATGAAGACACATTTTTCTTTTTTGAGGTACATGAAACATCTTTTTTAGGTCATTTACATAACATACCACATAATCACTATTTTGGATCATTTGCATCCATAAAAATAATTCATATGTATTTACATATCTAACACCTAAACTTTAGTTTTTACATCTATAACACTCAAAATTTTCAAAGCACATGAAAAATACCACTATTAATTTTTAAAAAGTGAAATATACTTTTTCATGCATAGGCACATATTATAAATGTAAAAATTAAATTTTAGGTGTTATATATGTATTTACATAGGAATTGTGTGGTATGTACATAAATCTTCCTATTTTTATTAGTGCTTGTAGCTCAAATAAAGTTTTGGTAGTAGCTAATATAACTGTGCATTGGCTGAAGATGCCTTCTCTTCTACTGTTGTATAGAAACCGCCAGGAGAATGCCTGTCTACAGAACTTGTGCCCTTCTTAAAATCTCTTGCGTATATTGCTATATGCGTTACTATATATGTATTACTTATTGTCTTTATGTAACTGTTTTGACATCTTCAGGGAGTTAAGAGTGAAGTACGTACGAGTTCTGGCATGTTTTTGAGATCAGAGGAGAGAAAATTTCCCATTATTCAGGTCAGCTTTAGTTTCAAGGTTTTCTTTTTTTGTCTTGATTTTACCGTACGTTTTCTTGTGCATGAAAATGTTAATGCTAGCCATGTAAAATTATACAAGCTGTAATCAAATTTAAAATTATATAAACCTAGTAAAGCCATTCAATAACTATATTCGTTGAATCTAAAGCCTAGGCTGTTCGAGTTTTATGTTTATTAGCTTTATCCTCTGCTGCATTACTTTGTGGCTCTTTAATCAGAGGATAGTATCTGCCAATGAGTAATCCATACATACACGGTTTCGTGATCTTGAAGATTCACATCTCAATATGCTATTTTACTGTGGTCCAACTCTAAAAAAGGAAATCACCGTGCCTCAAAAGTAATGTCTTTGATAAACTAAAAAATTTGCTGGAAAAAAAATTGTCTGTTGGTCCCAGATGTTTCTTAACAGGTTCTCCACCACCTTCCCTTCATAATGTGTCGTATTCTGGAAAATCAATTTATAATGATATAGTTAGGTCTTTTGTGTCGGACAAATCAAATGTTAGCTTCTTACCAATTTCTTAAAAGTCCTTTTATCATTTATTTGAGCCCATTTCTCAGTAAGAAGCTAACAGGATCAATTTGGTTTTAATGGCTGGAAACTGAGTGGAAGTATCATACTGCTAATAGGGACATATGGGATTAAATTGAACGGATGGACATGTAAGCAAGCTGCCAGAACTTGGGTTATATTTACTTAACGTATCTGTGGCATTCAGTTTTGCTTTTTTATGGATCTTTAGTTGTTTTAGTGACAAATAAGTTGAAGCTTTGACTTTGGACTGATAGACGAGACACCACAAAGCTTAGGGATCTACTTTTTATTTTTTCTTTCTTTATCTGTGATTTCTCATTTGCTTAGTTATAATTGCGATGAATGTTATGGAAAAGATGGTTTCTATTACCTTAATTTAAACATTCTTTCTGGCTAGGCTATTGAAAGGCGGATCGCCGTTTTCTCTCAAATACCTGCAGAAAATGGAGAGCTTATCCAAGTTCTGAGGCAAAATTCCCAGGCTATTTTTCTTCTTTCTTAGGCATTATAAGCATGTTCCTTTTTTCCACAGTACATTCTTGAGTAGTCAGACTTTTTTTCTCTATTACAGATATGAAGTCGGTCAACAGTACAGGCCACATCATGATTACTTCTCTGACTCTGTAGGTTATTTAATAACCTCCAGTTCTAAATTCCCCACTCTTAATTTATTAAATGTTGCTGTCAAGCATATCATTTGAATGCAGTTTAACTTAAAACGTGGTGGGCAACGTGTAGCAACAATGCTGATGTATCTAAATGATGACGTTGAAGGGGGTGAAACACATTTTCCTATGGTGAGTTAATTCCTTTGGTTTTGCTTAATATATCACTCACTCTGGTTCTATAAAGATACTTTCCTTTGTTTCCTGTTTCTGTCACTATCTTTGAATCTCTTGTTTCTTCAACCTTCAGTGGTAAATGAAATTGTATATTTAACTTTGCTGTGAATTATTCCATATATTTGGCGAGTGTAGTATCATTAGTAGTTTTTTATGATGGTTTTGCATAACTTAATGTTGGAGAGAGTGAGAGGAGAGAATTTTAAATATAATATTAATAAAGGGATTACATAGTCCTTTATAAGGGGAGGACTACAAACCCTCACCTGTTACATTTTCAACAAAGTAATCCTATGTCAACATTCATTCAATGATTATGGTATTTATGAAAGTACAAAGCATAGCATTTGAAGAGATGAGAAAGGGCCTTAATACAATACATAAGTGATAATTTAAATGCTTGTTTTCTTATTTTTCGACTACTTGTCCTTTGATCTTCTATGGTTCGTGAATTGAAACTGAAGTTCATTTTCTCCATGCATAAAACGGTTGAATTTAAGTGAATTTTTCTAGACTACTCAAAATATTCAAGAGAAATTACTTCAATGTTTACTCCAATTATTCAACAATACTTACACATTTTCCACATTTTCTTAAGTTTTGGCTACCTCATGTATGGCTCATGAAGCGTAGCAAATACATTTTTCTAAGCTACTTCAACACCGCTCCAAATATTGTTAGAAACTTTATAGAGAAGGTAATTGAAGAACACTCCTAATATTTATAGAGAAACTACCTCAAGTTTATTCCATTTTTTTAACAATACTCTTCATTTATTCAAGCATGTTTTGGCCATTTTATGCATTGCTTATGAAAATTAGCAAATACTGATGTAAGTAAGACATCTCTACGAACATTTTCATTAATTGATACATCAAGTGGCTTATCATTAAAATAGATAATCATCCAAATATTAAGAATAACTTATAAATATATATTCGAAGAAATGAGTTGCCTGCATCACTTAAATTCTGTGAAACACTTTTCTTCTCTCATGTTGTGAGATTACAGCTAATCAATGATTCAAGAAGTTTACTAACTATTGCTGTATGGTTGCTTGTCCAGCTTAATGAGGTGCACTTTCTTTACCTAATATGCATGGCTCTATTTTGCATAATTGATGGGGCCAGATGAGAGAAAAATAGTGAAGGGGAAAAAGAATTAGTCTCAACCGAGATGGGATTAAGAATGTGCAGCAACACACTTTTGAGATATCATTTCTATCTTCAGAAATTGTCTATTGCTTTCCTTAAGTGGTCTATTTATAAGAGATGACATTTAGGACTTACATTGCAACATTAGAATGTCCAAATATCCCTAGGTCACGTGTAAGTGCAATTTCTAGTAGCTGAACCAAACATGGATGAGGTGTCGGTACAATGATGATCAATGTGCAGGAATTTGCCGAAGGCAAGAAAAACTCGCCTTTTAAGAGTGAGGCCCGTTTGGTATCACTTTGTTTTTTGTTTTTGCTTTTATTTTCACTTTTATTTTTNTCGGTGCAATGATGATCAATGTGCAGAAATTTGCCGAAGGCAAGAAAAACTTGCCTTTTAAGAGTGAGGCCCGTTTGGTATCACTTTGTTTTTTGTTTTTGCTTTTATTTTCACTTTTATTTTTGAAAACATGTTTGATTAAAATTTTTATATGTTTTTATTTTTCATTTCAAAAAATAAATCACCTTATTTTTCAAAACACTTAAAACACCTAAAAGATTTGTAAAATATTAAGCCATCGTATACTACATCTCCATAATTTTCATCTTCAGTATCATCAACTTCACAGAGATCTCATTCTTGGGCTATGTTGTGCNATTTGTAAAATATTAAGCCATCGAACACTACATCTCCATAATTTTCATCTTCAGTATCATCAACTTTACAGAGATCTCATTCTTGGGCTATGTTGTGTTGTGGGCATCAGTTTTAACATAGCCCTTTTTATTAAATGAAGTGCTATTATTTGGGTTTTTGTTGTCAGAATTCCTTCTTTTAGTGATTCACAAACCATTAGGTGGCTTAAAAAATGTTGTGAGCTGTTCATGAAAGAAAGCTAATCAATGGGTGCAATAAGGTTTTAGCGACACCTATAGATCTCTAAAGCTAGATGATGAGCTTCTTCTAAGGTTTTAGTATTATTAAAGATCATTTTCCTTCTAATTTCTTGTTTTAAATCAGTGCATTTCTCATTATGACTATTTGTTACTCTACTAAAATAAATTGGGTGCTAAAATCCTCAAAATGATTAAGGTCCTTAGATATTAATGGTGTCATGTTTTAAAGTTAAGAAGTATTCCATTAGTTATTTATAGAATCAAAAGTTCTATAACTTTCTCTTGAGCTGGTGCCTTATTTGAGCCCAAGTTGTAATTGGCAAGCTGGAATAACAATCAATTTCACTTAAGACACATAACCACAGTTTTTTAACCAACACATTTAACTTCACCTTTGTCAATCAAATCTGTTAATGATTGGGCATATTTTTCCTTTTGGAAAAAAGCCTTGTAACACAAGAAAGCATTATGATCATGCTTACCATTGAATGTGCGTGCATCAACCTTTTTCCTCTTAAAAAACCATGATTATCAACCTCATGACAATAGTAGTTTTGCTATATATTGCCACACATGTACGCGCACAATGTTGACACTATATATAATGTTATTACTTGCTTCTCAATTAGTGAAGAATGATGAAGGAGCTATTCGAAGCTGTTCATGCCTGTCTTTATGTTCACTATTAGTTGTCTTAAAGTCAACATTAGAAATGTTCACTATTTAACTGTTAATATTTACTCATCTAGTGTTCCGAACTTACACCATGGGCTGTTGTTCCTAAAGTTATCTTCCCTCGGCCCCCCTATTTTGTGTTTTATTCACGTTTTCCTTTTTTTTTTGTTGTGTTTTATTCACTTTTTTATTCAACCAGTTTTAGCAAAATTTTGTGGCCCACAGTTGAATTCAGCCAATAAGATAAAGCTATAGATTCTGCAATATGCCATCGTAATTATTGATGCTAAAGTTCAATTGCATACAGTAATTTCAACTCTCAAGCACATAGTTCATTAATAGTAAATATCAGAAATTTCCCAGAATTAGGTCATGTATAAATCATATAATAATGGAAAATATGAAATAGCTTAATCAAACGAAGTTTTCTAGTTTAGAACTATCTGCTACCAAATTTTTGGATAGGATTTATGTTAAAGCTTAGAGAGAGATCGCTATATTATTGTGGTGCTTCCCAAACTTTGAACTTATAGATGACACAGGACTCCTCAAATATAGAAATCTAATCATGGCATCAATAAAAGCTCAATGTCAATCATGGGGTGTGATCGAATCCCTGCTCTGGCAACAATTACAACATAGTATTGTCTCATTTTTTAAATATGAACTTTTACAGCATTGATAGTGAAGCTATTATAGTGGAATTTCTGCAATTTTCAAGTGGTCAGAGCAGCTGCAGATGCAATTTCTTCTTCTGGAATTCAAGTTTTGATAACATTAATAAAACATTTTTTGGGCTCACTGGCTGAACTGAGGAGGAGGCTGGATGTATGGGAGTAAACGAGTAGAGTCGTGCTCGAGCCGCTCTTGACTTGAGCTTGATTAATTGAGCTCGAGTTTAATTTTATGAGTTTTAGCCGACTTACCAACTGGCTTGTTTATTATGAAAGAGAGAAAATAAGATTAATTCAAGCCATTGCTATAATAAAATGACATGAAATGAGCAATTAGGGGATAAATTTTAAGAAATCTCTTGCTATAAAATATATAGTATNGCGAGTAGAGTCGTGCTCGAGCCACTCTTGACTTGAGCTTGATTAATTAATCAAGTTTGAGCTTGAGCTCGAGTTTAATTTTATGAGTTTGAGCTGACTTACGGACTGACTTGTTTATTATGAAAGAGATAAAATAAGATTAATTCAAACTATTGCTATAATAAAATGGCATAAAATGAGCAATTAGGGGATGAATTATAAGAAATCTCTTGCTATAAAATATAAAGTATTATTTTTTTAACATTTTAAAAATTTAAAAATATACCCTCAAATTTAATATATTTTAAGTATATATTATATTAATATTTTTTTAAACGAGTTAGCTCACGTAATAATTAGTCGAGTTTGGTTGGCTTAAGTTTGGCTTGTTTGCTTATCAAGCTCAGCTCACGAGTCACTTATCGAGATGAGTCTAAGCCGGCTCATGAGTCTTCTTGGCTCAGTTACACCCCTATGCGTGTGTGTGCTATTCATTGCTGGGCTTAGATAGAGGTTAGGCTAACTGGGAAGGGTTTGTAACGCTTTTGCCTGTAAATCAAGCAGCAACGGAAACCTGGATGTAAAACAAAAGGTCGTTCTAATGAGTAGAAAAAAATTTAGGACACACAATTGTGAGGAAACTAAGAGCATGCAGAAATAGGAAAAGAAAAACCTCTCTCTGAACATAACGAACAAAAAACTATAGATAGAAAACTTTAGTACAAGATTAAGCACTGAATCAAAAAGAATAGGTAGGGNGCGGTACAATGATGATCAATGTGCAGAAATTTGCCGAAGGCAAGAAAAACTCGCCTTTTAAGAGTGAGGGCAATGGTCGTCAAGAGAAGTTTAGGCCCCGTTTGGTATCACTTTGTTTTCTGTTTTTGCTTTTATTTTCACTTTTATTTTTGAAAACATGTTTGATTAGTATAATTTTTATATGTTTTTATTTTTCATTTCAAAAAATAAATCACCTTATTTTTAAAAACACTTAAAACACCTAAAAGGTTTGTAAAATATTAGGCCATCGTACACTACATCTCCATAATTTTCATCTTCAGTATCATCAACTTCACAGAGATCTCATTCTTGGGCTATGTTGTGTTGTGGGCATCAGCTTTAACATAGCCCTTTTTATTAAATGAAGTGCTATTATTTGGGGTTTTGTTGTCAGAATTCCTTCTTTTAGTGATTCACAAACCATTAGGAGGCTTAAAGAATGTTGTGAGCTGTTCATGAAAGAAAGCTAATCAATGGGTGCAATAAGGTTTTAGCGACACCTATAGATCTCTAAAGCTAGATGATGAGCTTCTTCTAAGGTTTTAGTATTATTAAAGTTCATTTTCCTTCTAATTTCTTGTTTTAAATCAGTCATGCATTTCTCATTATGACTATTGGTTACTCTACTAAAATAAATTGGGTGATAAAATCCTCAAAATGATTAAGGTCCTTAGATATTAATAGTGTCATGTTTTAAAGTCAACAAGTATTCCATTAGTTATTTATAAAATCAAAAATTCTATAATTGTTTCTTGAGCTGGTGCCTTATTTGAGCCCAAGTTGCAATTGGCAAGCTGGAATAACAATCAATTTCACTTAAGACACATAACCACAGTTTTTTAACCAACACATTTAACTTCACCTTTGTCAATAAAATCTGTTAATGATTGGACATATTTTGCCTTTTGGAAAAAAGCCTTGTAACCCAAGAAAGCATTAAGATCATGCTTACCATTGAATGTGCGTGCATCAACCTTTTTCCTTTTAAAAAACCATGATTATCAACCTCATGACAATAGTATTTTTGCTATATATAGCCACACATGTACGCGCATAATGTTGACACTGTATATAATGTTATTACTTACTTCTGAAGGTCTTCAATTAGTGAAGAATGATGAGGGAGCTATTAGAAGCTGTTCATGTCTGTCCTTATGTTCACCATTAGTTGTCTTAAAGTCAACATTAGAAATGTTCACTAATTTACTGTTAATATTTACTCATCTAGTGTTCCAAACTTACACCATGGGCTCTTGTTCCTAAATTTATCTTCCCTCGGCCCCCCTTTTTTGTGTTTTATTCACTTTTTCCTTTTTTTTTGGTTGTGTTTTATTCACTTTTTTATTCAACCAGTTTTAGCAAAATTTTGTGGCCCACAGTTTAATTCAGCCAATAAGATAAAGCTATAGATTCTGCAATATGCCATCGTAATTATTGATGCTAAAGTTCAATTGCATACAGTAATTTCAATTCTCAAGCACATAGTTCATTAATAGTAAATATCAGAAATTTCCCAGAATTAGGTAATGTATAAATCATATAATAATAGAAAATATGAAATAGCTTAATCAAACGAAGTTTTCTAGTTTAGAACTATCTGCTACCAAATTTTTGGATAGGATTTATGTTAAAGCTTAGAGAGAGATCGCTATATTATAGTGGAGCTTCCCAAACTTTGAACTTATAGATGACACAGTACTCCTCAAATATAGAAATCTAATCATGGCAACAATAAAAGCTCAATATGTCAATCATGGGGTGTGATCGAATCCCTGCTCTGGCAACAATTACAACATAGTATTGTCTCATTTTTTAAATATGGACTTTTACAGCATTGATAGCCAAGCTACTGGCATTGTGCTGTGATGCCCTATAGTGGAATTTCTGCAATTATCAAGTGGTCAGAGCAGCTGCAGATGCAATTTCTTCTTCTGGAATTCAAATTTTGATAACATTAATAAAACATTTTTTGGGCTCACTGGTTGAACTGAGGAGGACGCCGGATGTATGGGAGTAAACGAGTATAGTCGTGCTCGAGCCACTCTTGACTTGAGCTTGATTAATTAATCAAGTTTGAGCTTGAGCTTGAGTTTAATTTTATGAGTTTGAGCCGACTTACAAACTGGCTTGTTTATTATGAAAGAGAGAAAATAAGATTAATTCAAACCATTGCTATAATAGAGCAATTAGGGGATAAATTATAAGAAATCTCTTGCTATAAAATATAAAGTATTATTTTTTTTAACATTTTAAAAATTTAAAAATATACCCTCAAATTTAATATATTTTAAATATATATTATATTAATATTTTTTTAAACGAGTTAGCTCACGTAATAATTAGTCGAGTTTGGTTGGCTTGAGTTTGGCTTGTTAGCTTATCAAGCTCAGCTCACGAGTCACTTATCGAGATGAGTCTAAGCCGGCTCACGAGTCTGCTTGGCTCAGTTACACCCCTAGGCGTGTGTGTGCTATTCATTGCTGAGCTTAGATAGAGGTTAGGCTAACTGGGAAGGGTTTGTAACGCTTTTGCCTGTAAATCAAGCAGCAACGGAAACCTGGATGTAAAACAAAAGGTCGTTCTAATGAGCAGAAAAAAATTTAGGACACGCAATTGTGAGGAAACTAAGAGCATGCAGAAATAGCAAAAGAAAAACCTCTCTCTGGGCGTAACGAACAAAAAACTATAGATAGAAAACTTTAGTACAAGATTAAGCACTGAATCAAAAAGAATAGGTAGGGAGAAGAAGTTGGTCTCAATCTGGGAGGGAAGATAGTCTATACCTTGTTTATCAGTCATCACTCGTGTCCCATTCCTTTCACTATATCTATTATTAAGAGATGACCTGTTGATAAGTTTAGAATTTTAAGTTGCCCTAAGGACATGTAAATACAATTGGAAATTATAATAGGCATTTGTCATTAATATTCAATTAGCCCTTTGGGCATGCAAAAAAAAAAATATCATGTCTAATTACTCTTAAAATAATGCAAAATATGCTAAAAGACGAAATCGATCCAAATACATAAATAAGGAGAAATGACCCTAATTATCTAGAACCGTTTCGATTAAGGTGATGATATTTGACACTGTCCATAGTATGTAGGCTGAGATCTAGAGGATGTGATTATCATCAATCTATATCAATCACTGCATTGAGATCATTATCTTTATAGTTCCTAATATTACTCGTTTTGTTTTTTTGTTTTTTTCTTTTGTTTTATTTATTTATTTTTGGTAAGAATACTATGCCATTTATAGCTTAATTCATGGTGTTCTTGCAAATTTATGGCACTTGATGTGTTCAGAACTGCACAATAAGTCATTCGTACGTCTGGCACTCTGTATGGCTAATGCTTTTTATTCTTCGCATATTGGATTGTAATTATTAAGTGAATATGTTGGGCTGTGGTGTGGTGTGTTTATGCATCGGTAAGTAAGTTTTGGAAAAAATAAATCAACAATGTTGTGAAGAAAGATTACTCCATCAGTACTTGCTGTAAAGCCTTGCCATTGATTGATTTAACTTTGGAATGCAACACTCTTCCCATAAGCATTTTTCACGAATTTTTTTTATCTAAAATATATATATATATATATTTTCTAATGGATTTTTAAAAACCCAATTTTTCTTTTCTTCGGTGACTATTTATAAAAAGCCGTATATTTCCTTACCCTAATCTAATTCTCATTTTAGGCCGGAGATGGAAAATGTAGCTGTGGTGGAGACATCGTAAGAGGGATTTGTGTAAAGCCTAAAAAAGGAGATGCTGTACTATTTTGGAGCATGGTTTGTATTTCCCTTCTTTTGACCACTTGTTGATTTATTAAGAAAAATTATATTCACTTAATAATTACAATCCAATATGCCAAGAATAAAAAGAGAGATGTTGTACTATCCGGAGGCTATGATACGAGTCTCGGTCATCCCTAATGCGCCTAATAATTCGAATACCACACCCTACACTCAGGGGGATTCGAACCCCATATCAGAGAGGACTTAAGTCCTACTAACAAGCAGATGTCCGACCAACTGATCCGAGTATATATATATTGTATGTGCTGCTGCTGATGATGAGAATGTATTTTGTTTACCACATTGTTGGTGGATCAGTAAAAAAAAAATTTAAAAATAAAGGGACATTCATACATGCCACACAATTCTTATGTATTTACATATCTATCACTTNCTGTACTATCCGGAGGCTAGAATTCGAACCCCATGTCAGAGACGACTTAAATCCTACTGACAAGCAGATGTCCGACGAACTGATCTGAGTATGCGGCACAAATATATATATATATTGTATGTGCCGCTGCTGCTGATGAGAATGTATTTTGTTTACCACATTGTTGGTGGATCAGTAAAAAAAATTTAAAAATAAAGGGACATTCATACATGCCACACAATTCTTATGTATTTACATATCTATCACTTTAACATTCATATGTAAGCTAATTTCCCATAAAAGAATTGGTGTATGAGCTACTGATGAGAANGGTATATGAGCTACTGATGAGAAAGTTATTTTCCTTGCAGGGGCTAAATGGGGAATCCGATCACCAAAGCGTGCATGGAGGATGCCCAGTTTTGAAAGGAGAGAAATGGTCAGCCACAAAATGGATGAGGCAGAGAGCTATGAATTGATATTCAAATTTTGTTTTCCACTAGCCCTTTTATCTTATATATTTATATATATATATATATATAGATTAAAACTTCAGGCCAAAATGTATTTATTTCATTCATCTTTAATGCATGATATAACCTTATGTTGGTAGGTAAGGTTAAAGAATAAATTTTTTCAGAAGTTTAGAATGCTACTGATCCAATAAAATTAGTCATCTGGATACAGCTCTGAGGAACAATTAACTTGTGGGGAAGGAAAGATGTAAAAAATTGAGAAAATTATCACATTTCAATTCATTTCTAAAATTACTAAAATTCAAATCTTAGAGCCTGATTTTATTTCGTTTTTAGTGTGAGTTTTTAAGTAGTTATATAATTTATGGTTGAGGAAGTGTTGGCTCAGATTATATGCAAGATTTTAAGNATTAATGCATGGTATAACCTTATGTTGGTAGGTAAGGTTACAGAATAATTTTTTTCAGAAGCTTAGAATGCTACTGATCCAATAAAATTAGTCATTGGGATACAGCTCTGAGGGACAATTAACTTGTTGGCAAGGAAAGATGTAAAAAATTGAGAAAATTATCACATTTCAATTCATTTATAAAATTACTAAAATTCAAATCTTAGAGCCTGATTTTATTTCGTTTTTAATGTGAGTTTTTAAGTAGTTATATAATTTATGGTTGAGGAAGTGTTGGCTCAGATTATATGCAAGATTTTAAGCTAAGGATTACTTACATGCATCTAATTGCTTTCAAACTTTTGAATTTTAATTAGCTTCAATAGATATTATTTTTAAATTTAACTGCATGCAATTAATTACATTGATGCATATTTAGCTTATATTAAGATATGTTTATATAACACCTAAGTCTTTGAACTGCACCAAAAAAATATCATTAATATTATTTTTCTTAATGAAATAACATTTTCAGGCATATGCTAAAATCACTTATGCATAGAATTAGTCTTTTATTTTTAATAAATGTCCTTATAATTTTTAAAACTTTACAGAAATGCAATTTAAATCTTATGGACCAGCACATCATACAAACAAAATTTGACATTTATATTTATATCAGTTTTGGTGTCATTAAATCTATGCTTGATAATGCATATTCCACTTTCAAAAAGATACTGATGGTGATGAACATTTATTTATGTAATGTTAAAAATCAAAGTAGAATGCATGTAAACAAGAACATCAATAAATACATTTTTTGAAAATAATCCGATTGATGGCCTAACAAAATTCAAACATCAGATTACAAAATCACCAGACAAATAATCAAATGGATTCTACCACTTACAATGATTGCATCAGCCAAAACTATATTATTCATACATAGGGGTGTAAACGAGCTCGTGTTCGGCCCGTTTGCTTAGCGAGCGGAACACGAGCCGTTCACAAACAAAAAGTCGTTTGGACAACCCTAATCATAACCATAAGATATTAAGAATCAGAATAAGATTTAAAACATCATTTGAATCTAATTTAATAATTTTTATTCTATTTTCTTAATTAATACTTTTAGTTNCGTTTGCTAAGCGAGCCGAACACGAGCCGTTCACGAACAAAAAATCGTTTTGACAACCCTAATCACGTAGTCATATGATGTTAAGGATTGTGATAAGATTTAAAACATCATTTGAATCTAATTTAATAATTTTTATTCTATTTTCTTAATTAACCTTTTAGTTGATTATAAATTTTTATAACCTTGTAGTCACTTAAATTTTTTAAAAATACTACTCATCAAATACACACACACACACAATTGATTAGTAGTATTTCAAGCTAAAACGAGTCGAACACGAACAAACAAATATTGGTTTGTGTTGTTCGTGTTTGGCTCATTAACTTAGCGAACGAGCCGAACACGAACTGTTCGCAAATAACTAGCCGTTTTGACAGCCCTACTTGGAAGATGAAACTACTTTAAACAAAATCTATTTTTTACTCAAAAATAAAAGCCTAATATTTTTTACTCAAAAAGGAGTCTCTAGATGTCTTATTTTGTCGTATGGTTAAGAGGGAAGCAAAAGCGGTCACTCCAACCGATTCTGACTGAAATAAACGGTCTTGGAGGAATTGTGCGCCACAAGATCACTGACAATATCGGAGATGGCATACAGAACTGTTCTGCATTCCGTCGTCGTGTTGATGGAGCCGTGGAGCCACGCCCACCGTTCGGCGTTCTCAGTTTCTTTGCCGGTACAGCTTCTCCACCCAAGAGTTAGGGTTTCGACCTCCGCCCCTTTCCTTCGCTGCTCACGCAGTGATATTCCCTCCCCGGCCTTTCCTCAAGATGAGCAAGGCCCACCGCAGGAGGCTGTGCTCAAGGCCATCTCCGGTCTGTGCTCTTAATAATCATTTCCGATCAATGCTTGAATATCATTCGTGGCATTCCATAAATCTGTACTCGTGGTGTAATTGCCCAGATATGGCTTTTATCAATTTTATTATTGCAATGTCATGCTAGTTTTCTCGTTGTTTATCATGCTTCTTGCTTTAGTATGGAGTCATCGCTAAGAAAGGTAATGCTGAGAAAAACCCATAGATGCTTGCAATGGGAAGGAACAATGCCACATATTTTTCCTAATTGATTCCAAATTCCGAAGAAAGCTTTGAATTTAATTTTTTCAAGATAATCTGCTTTGTTCAGGCAAGCAGAAGTAGCATCTTAATAGATTGCTACTCTAAGAAAATGTGGATGTTATCAGTTTATTTATTCATCTATCAAAAGTCGGAGTGGATCAATTACAGGACATCTGAAGCTGATGTTTTCCAATAATTAAAATTATTAAATTCGGCACTTTTTTGCATCTGTCCCCACTCCCCTGGTAATTTGAGTGGACTAATCGATTTGACTCTTGGATATAAGAAGTTATTTCTTAGTGGAATGTGAGAGAATCAACTGCTGAAGGATTTCGTGGTCTTCATTACATAAAACAATAGTAGGGAAGGAATGCTTAAGTTTAGTTTATTAAAGACAATTTTAGGGCTTCATTTGATAGAGGATCACTTAGCATCACACAAATTATGCATGACCCAATTGTAACTTGAACAGATTTCCTGTTTGGGTGTAAGTACTGTTTCACATTCAAAAAGTTCCATGAAATCTTTTGGTCTTTTAGCATAAATTTGATAATTTTAACTAATGTGGTTTAAGATACTCATATGAGTCTTCTGCTACTGTTTTGAACCTAACTAGCTTTTTGATGTTTTATATTGTTTTTGACAAAATTTTTGCTAAATATCCTAGAATTAGCTAAGTTGACTTAGCCTTGGACCCCACTAAGACCAGGCTAAAAAACTTTCAAAACTTTTTTTTCAAAATAGCAAATTTATGTCTATAGCCTAACCAGAAACTTATTTTGGGGATGAAGTTCATATCAATCAAACCCTTTTTATCCATGCATGTATATTACCATAAGATGAATCAAGACGAGGTACACAAGGCAAGATGAATAGTTTGTTGGCTAGCTTAGAATGAAGGATGCTATTCCCAGAATCTGAATGAAATACATGGAGGAAAAATTGTATTAGTGGAATTAATATCTCAACTTGAGGAATTAATGTAACTTTTATGCTATGTTTATATATTTCTGCAGAATATTTCATCTTTAGTGTGATGTTTGGATGCTCGAAACTAAGATAGAAAAAAATGAAGAGATAAAATAGTCGAACAGGTGAAATCCTACATTTCTAATTTTGGCAAAACATCTCTCTCTGTACTATGGTGTTTTGCTGATTTATACGCTTACATGTATCAACCATTTTAAATCTTCCAATATATGTTTTTTAGTATTTCTGACCATCCAATGGAATTATGCATTTTATGTAGTCCTTTAAAAAACTGGATGTTTTAGAATGTCATTATGGAAGTAGTCACATGCTCAACTCTACTTTGTTAGTACTGTGCTTTCTGGGGCTATTTTCGAAGGACAAAAAATTGATTAGGAGAACATATGTTGTCTTTGAAGCAATTCATTTTGGGCATCATATGTCAGCCCTACAAACCCAAACCATGCCGCAAACAGATTAAAATTAGAAAAGAGAAAGGAAGGAACTCATATTTTTATTTCTCATATGAAGACCGTGCCTCATTATATTTTTGTACCTTCTTATGTTTCGGTTCTAACTACTGTCATAGTAAATGGCAGAAGTGTCGAAATCTGAAGGGAGAGTTGCTCAAACAACAAATGTGATTATTGGAGGTACAGTTAAGGATGATGCTACAAATGAATGGCTTGCTTTAGATCAGAAGGTATGTTCTTATTAAATCTTTTGAAAGCTTCAACTTGATGTGATTTTCTTGCTCAAATTGCCTTATTTGTCTAGGCTTCTTTTCCTTGCATTTGGATGCTTTTGCTTAACCCAAATTATTTATATATCACAAATAGAAATTTCAGTTTTGGCCATTTTTTGACTACTAGCTCTTTATCAAAGCATTTAATTTTGAGGTTGAGGTCAAATTTTTTTACTGCATTAAAGTACCTGTACATGCTGGATGCATTGCTGTTCATGTCATGCCGTTCGTGCACTCCTTTAGTTGAGCTCTAGTTCTTGCCATGCAACATCAAAATACAGAATTCTTTTGTTTATGACAATTAACATCCGTATCAAAATGCATGAATACCTGGCTGACTGCTAGTTTGATATTCCAAGTCATTAAGTTGGCTTTCTTTGACTTTAACATTTCCAGGCTGTTTCTTCATTAATTTGTGTTCTAGAGTGTAGCAGGTAAAAAATGTTAGTGTTTTTTCACTAATTGCATGACTTGCTCAGCTTGTTTAGCTTGCCTCAAATTGAGATGTCATAAATCACCCTTACCCGGATATGTGTAGTGGTTTCAAACATGTTTGGAGTCATTTTTTTATTAGGACATTTTGTATTTTGTAATTTTAACAGTTTGTAGAGGATTGAAGCTTAAAATCCTGCAATGCATCACTTTACAAGCAATTTTCATTGCTCATATACAATACGCTGAACTTTTTAATGAGTCTCTTCAATACTCTCAATATTTCCATGCGCTACTTTACTAAGACCTAAATCTAACACCAAAGCTTTTTTGACTGATGTTTATGATATGAACACCACTGGTGGCAAGGACCCTAGGCAAAGAGCATCATCAAGGCTGCATCGTGAACATTGACTTCAAAGATGACTAATGGATTACTTCATTGATGAAGGCTCGTGATGAGTGAACATTAGGCGAAATAATCTGCAAGTGTTTTTACGTAGTTTCTAGTTAGTAATTACAAGGACTTGACCTATTTTGTTGGTTTAGTTGATAAAGGTTGTGTGGCCTTTGGGGCTTTTGTCATCATGTAATAGTAATAATGATTATATCACGACCTGACCCAAGACTTGAAATTAATCAAGGCTGGTATAGACGGTCAAACAATGAAAATTAAATTTTTTTATACGTTTTTTATAACTAACATTTAAGAAATGAAAAAACCACTACAGATAAGAAAACTAAAGCAATTATAAATTTACCTCAGGTTAGGTTGCCCACGTCATCTATAATTTTTTAATCTTCTATTGCTCTTCATTTAATCATTTAATTAAACCTAAAAAAATTGTTTAAAGCCACTATGAGCTAACTATAGGAACAAATACTCATACTTCTAAATTATAAATAATTTGGGACAAAAATATACATGCTAGTTAAAATTTATATAAATCAATCTAAGAACATTTGAAAGTTTGTACTATTTAATATGATCATTCAGAATGATTCTAAACATTCATTGTTTTACATCATTTACATATTGATATTTTTTTAATCTATATACAATTGTTATAGGAGTGCCATCTAGAATTTGCCAATGGAGGTACATCGATATTAATATCTTGTTTTATTTACGTACACGAATACGTTAGCGTTTTCTCACTAGTTTCATAAAATTGTGAACTCCATGATGGTTAAACATGCATATACAAACAATCTATATAGCCCATATCATTCATGTTCTCATCTCATTTAATTCAGTATACTATATATATAACAATAGCTACAAATATTTGACATTCATAGCAATGCGACAAATAAAGAAAAGAATATATCAATCAAAATAAAACTTGTACAAGTATCACTAACGACTAATGCAAAATGGTTGAGAAGAAACAAAATATTTCTATAGAATAAAAGTACGAGTATGCACTTTGATTTCACTTTAAGAAATGACTTCCTTCAAAATCCTTAACTTTCTTTCTGCAGTTTCACTTTTCTCGCATG
Organism: Phalaenopsis hybrid cultivar; assembly: GCA_002079205.1. NCBI lineage: Eukaryota > Viridiplantae > Streptophyta > Magnoliopsida > Asparagales > Orchidaceae > Phalaenopsis > Phalaenopsis hybrid cultivar. The sequence continues at coordinate 134,535 of JXCR01143414.1, forward strand.
GTTATTTTTCATAATATTCTAACATTAATATGTAGAAAATTTTTAATNATTCTACTTATAATGCTCCTGTACACATTAAAAAAAAAAAAACTCATCATATGCCTTCACTTTATATTGACTTTGTATCGTATTTATCTTCTATTTCCAAGCCAAAGCTAACCAAAGGTGCCCTTTCTAATATGGGTTGGCATCATGTGACAGTAGAAGGAAAGGATGCATTCCAATCAAATGGTAGTTGAAGTTGGTTCGTCT
>JXCR01143414.1:136186-172783 GCA_002079205.1 Phalaenopsis hybrid cultivar
ATTATTATTATTATACTTTTAATTGGTTATTACATATTAGGGGCAATAAAATTTATGGGATGCTAGTCTGGTAGCCATAGTGAAAAATTTAGAATTTTCTTTTCTTTGAACCTTATTTTCTTATCTATTTTCTTTGCATTAAAACTCTTCTTAATCCCTCTCTTGGCTTTTAATGCCATGAACGGATGACATTATTATTTTGTTTTGTTTATTACAAATATAATTTTTAGCTGAGCTCCTTTTATCGTGTATTTTTTGTGCAAGTCTGAGTGTTAAGTGTTAACCAAGCATGTACATAGTGAAGAGTAAAATTTCAAACATTAGACATGCATATAAAAGAACAACTAAGATTTTGAGAAAATGCGGAACTAAAATTGCAAGGCTGGCTTATGCAGACAATAATTCAATAAATTTGGCATGTCTTGAAGATCAACTTGTACGAAAAATTTAGGCTGGTGTTGCAAGTGTAAAAAATATATTTTTATTTTTTGGGTTTTATTTGCATGTGTTTCAAGTACATATGCTATCAAGACAGCTAGCACATACACACTAGTGGTCAAGAAAAAAATAAAATCTGATAAATAATTAATACAAATTGATCATAATGAATCATCACACATGATATAAAACATATTATACAATATGCCTTTATTTGAAAAATCATAATTTGATCTTTTTACATTAATTAAGATTTAATTATACTCTACCATTAGTATCATATCATATGGTCCTTACTTCAAATGGTTAAACCCTTAATTGAAATTTCATAATTAGTTTAATTTTAGAATTAGATCGATCATACCACACAATAGGTTTCTTAAATTAAGCAAATTATGTAGTTGAGATTAAGAGTTGATATATATGCATTTTATTTAATTGATTGTGCTGTACTATCTATCAGTACTCTCATGAATTTAGGGTGTTGAGTTTATTGAATTTAATATAAATTGATTTTTTTCAAAATTAAAATATGAGAGGGTGGTGAGAACCAGTGAGAAAACATAGAGAGATTTTTTTTTGAGAGATGCTCTTTAAGATTTGATTTGTAAATCCTGAAGGAAAGTTATTTATGTGAGACTGCACAAAATAGTTGTCTTCTTCCATATACATTGCTATTCTTTGATTTGCAGATGTTCGTACTGTAAAAGATGTAGACTTATGTTTGTGAGAGATATCTTGCTCTCAAAAGCTTGTGTAGACTTTGGTGCTAGTAGCCGGTGGGCTAGAATAGCAATTCACCCATTCAAAGTAGAAGAGAGGGTGTAAGGTTTCTCCAGTATTTGGTAAGAGAAAAGTTTTGTAATTGTTATAGTTAAAGAAGATGATACCGGAGTTCAACCAAATAATAATAGCGGAAAATCAAATATTATTACTGAATTCAAATAGGGAATTGCAACCAACAAATGAAATAGAAAATTGCAACAAACATGTCACACAAACTCAAACTAGGTTGGTGATGATCAACTAGGATTGGGAAGGTGGCAACATGCTGGAAAGAGGCGGGATGGTGGACAGAGGAGGTTGGCAAAGTAGAAAACAACAAGGCTGCTGTTTTCCGAGGTCCGAAAAACAAACAAGCAGTGTAGATCAATGTGGAATAGCTGTTTTAGGTAATGGCAACACTGAGGAAGGTGGCGGCTGCAAGGGAGAGGCGGTTTGCAGTGTGTGAAGCTGTATAAAACAGTATATCCTTGCTGTTCTGGGTGATGGCAATAAAAATTGCTGAAAAACAGCAATCCCTTGCTGTTATGGGTGGCAATAACAAGGTAGGGCGATGGGTAGTGATGCGGGAAGGATTGGGAAGGGTAGAGAAAAGATAATCAACACCTTAGGAATGAGATACTATCAGAGCACCACTCGAACTCTTGGATACAATCCTAGAAGGAAACAGAGACGCCGATGGCTGTCCCGAACAACACAAGATAAAAACTAACCCTAGACTCAAATGAAGCAAATTTATGATAATGATAACTAGAAGTGGGCAAAGGAATCAATCGACACTCCATGACAAAGAAAGACCTGGTTCAGTTTGGTCTAGGCATGCAAGCAGAAGCTGCTTCGGTTGTGGGAGTTTCGTTTCTGCTCCAGAAGCGGGAGACACCCACATCAGAAGAAGAGTTGAACTCTTGAATAGAGGACTCGTGAATGCATGTGGGTGTTGGTGTTGAAGCATGATGAATTGGTTTACATCTTTGAACACTTTATTTTTTAGTATTCTCTTTAATGCACTCTTGCTACCTTGTGATATGATTAAGAGCATTGTGATCTTAATATCTTTTGTGTGTTAGACAATCGTTCTAATTATGTTTGAGTATTAAAAATAACTTATGTTAACGAGTTGTGAAATGTAAAGAAAAAATTAACTGATTGTGTCATTGTTGTTGACGGTTTTTGCATGGTGAAATTTTTGTAATATTTGTAAGAACATATAAAATTTTGATTTGACGGTCTAAAGGTTTTGGCTTGTATACTTGAATTAATCTCATCCTATGGGAAACCTTCGAGGGAATTCAGATGCCCTAGCTCCATCATGCCGCTCTCTTCGTCGCACCTGAAGCCCACCGGCTGACGATGTCTACCCCTCTCCGGCAACGTCACGCCACTGATCCGGACTCCCCCTCTCTTTCTACCCAATTCTTCTTCCTCGCGATCGAGATCTTTCCTACCCGATTCTTCTTCCTCGCGACCGAGATCTTGCCTTCGTCGCACACGACCCCAGCCTGTCCCGTTATTCTTGCTTCTTCTTTGTCTTTCTTGCGGCATGGAGTTATTGGAGCGCCGGAGGTTTCTTGGTGTGTCGTTCATATCATTTGCCCTAACTTTTCTCCTTTGGTGATCTTCTGGTTTCTTCATCTCTTATCATGGATTTCACTATTCGTGAAGCTGCTCCTTATCGTGATATTGTTGATCTGGATAATGCTAATTTCCCTTCGTTTTTTAAAAGTCAATTGGCTGATAGCTCTGCTTTGGGGTTACTCGAGAAATTTGCTTGGAAAAATGATAAGCTAGCCATTTTTCTTTAAGTTGAGGATCTCCATTTTTTGCTGAGCCTCTGAAATTTACTCTGGTAGGTAAATTCTCCTTTGCCCATTCCATAATGGAAGTGATTAGGAGATTCTTTTTGGATCTTAAAATTGTTGGTAAATGGAGTTTTGGTTTTATGGATGACAGACATATTATGATTAAACTTGAACGTGAGGAAGATTATGCTTCTTTTTTTCAAGGAAGGTTTTAGTTATAGATAAGTCTTACATGAAGATTTTAAAAAGGACCCGCAAATTTAATCCCAGAGAGGAATCTCCTATTGTTCCAATTTGGATTAAATTTCCGGGGTTAAAGCTTCATTTATATAACATGAAATTTCTTTAATCTCTTGCATCTATCTTTGGTAATCTGCTTAAGATGAATAATGCTACTTTCAATTTCATGAGGCTATCTGTGGCCAGAGTTTCGGTGGAACGGGATGTCACAGCTAAATTTAAAGATACTGTGTGGATTGGTAATAGTGTTGATGGGTATTGGCAGCCAGTTGAAATTGAATTTGTTCCAAGCTATTGTACGCATTGTAGAATGTTTGGTTATCTACATAATTCTTGTTACAGTGCTCATCGTGAGTTGCACAAGGATAAAGAAAATGTTCCTGTCTATGGTAATGAAAGCGTTCAAGTTAACCTAACTACAGTAATTTGGGGGAAATTATTCTTCCAGTTAAAGAGGACTTGAGTAAGAAAGTTGTTGAGGTTATTATTGGAAATGATAATGATGTTGGTATATTGAATGTGAACGATATTTCAACTTTTGGTACAACCATTGCTAATGATCTAAATCAGATGCATATTGAAAATGAGCCTTGCAATGTTATCAATCTTGATGACTCTAATGGAGGCAATGTAACCAGTAAAGATTTGGATTCTTATTTTGTTAATCATATTATTTCCAACCATGAATCTGAAGGTTTTGTTGTTCCTCATCAAGTTATGCCTCAAGATATAATTATTAATAAAGAAAATGAAAATGGTGAAACCTTTTTTAGTAATCTTATTTTAGATCATGATATTGCTAATATTGATAATATTACTATAGAAGATGATAATGCTTTAATCAGATTTGAACTTGAGGAAGATTGGATGGTTCAAAAATCTTACAGGAGAAGGAATTTAAGGGTAGTCGAGAACTAAGTTATGTGAATCTCGATGCTCTTAATGATCAACTTCTGGGTAAGAATTGGGATCTTAATAATTTGAATATTACCTCTAGAATTACTAGAGGAAGGAGAGAATAGGATGATGAAATTTAATACGTTATTTTGGAATATTAGAGGCACTGCTAAGGACAATGCTTCTAATCGGCTTAAGAATTTGATATGTTTTTATCATCTGTCTTTCTTTGGAATTCTTGAACCTTTAATTAATTCTTCCAACAATGATAGGTATATTAAACAACTTGGTAATTTTCATTACTTTGCTAATCCCAATAATAGGATTTGGGTTTTTTGGAAAGATTATATTATAGTTGATATTATTATTAATCATAATCAATTATTGCATGTTGATATTAATTTGAATGAGATTCATTTTCTTCTTACAATTATTTATGCTGGCTGTCATAGGAAGGATAGAATTGAGTTATGAAATTTACTTAATTCAATTGGTCCCACAACCGAACCTTGGTTAGTTGGGGGGGTATTTTAATATTATTTTCTCTGCTGTTTAGAAAAAGGGTGGTTTACCACCTAATCTTTCTCTTATGTCTAATTTTAACGAGGCTTTGTTGGATGTGGGTCTCTTTGATTTGGGATTTCGTGATAATCATTTTACTTGGAACCGTGGTCATGTCTTTAAAAGACTTGATAGATTTGTTTCTAATTTTTCTTGAATTAATTTTTTTTTTTGCATGAGGTTCATCATCTTGCATTTTTGGTTTCTGATCATATCCCGATTTTGATTAAAGTTAAAGATGATATTGATAAGAAGATTTATAATTTTCGTTTTTATAATATTTAGATTCTTCACCCTCTTTTTCTTATGAGTGTTAAAGAGAATTGGAATGCTCACAAGATGAATGTTGTGCATAACAGTCCTGGTGTTAAGCTTTGGTTGCTTCAGAAAAATCTTGCTAAGTTTCTAAAAAAATTGGAATTGGAGTGTTTTTGGAAATCTTAGTAAGGTTGTGGCTGATGCTGAGAATCGAGTTAAGGAGCTAGAATACTGTAATAATAATATTAATCTTGATCTATTGCTTCAAGGGCAGAAGGATCTGAGTAATGTTATTAATATGGAGGAATCTTTCTATGCTCAAAAGGCTGCTTGAGCTAATTTTTTTGATGGTGATAGGAACTCTGCTATTATCATGCTTGCATTGAAAGTAGAAGGAAGCTTAACATGATTACTAATATTAAGAGTATTAATTGTAGTTTTTTTTCTAATCCAAATGATTTTGTTAATGATGGTGTTAGTTTTTTCTCTAATCTATTTCGTAACGATGGTAGTCTTCTTGCTTAGATTAATGCTGATTTGTATCCTATATCTTCTAGCTTGAATAATTTAAATCTTACTTATATTCCTTCTAAAGAGGAAATTGAGGATGTTATTGATGTCATGGAAGATGGCAAAATTGCTGGTCCAGATGATTTCACGGTGGAATTATATAAGAATAGTTGGGATATCATTCATCCTAAACTTGTTGAGGCCATTCAGGATTTCTTTTGTGATAATGATTTACTAAGATATTTTAAATCTTCTAACATTGATCTGATTCCTAAGGAGAATGATAAAAATTCTTGGAATGATTTTAGACCTATCAATATTAATACTGTTATGTCTAAGATTATTTCTAAGATATGGTTAAGAGAATTCAATCTATTTTTAATAACATTATTTCTTTAAATCAGACCGTCTTTCTTAAAGAAAGGCTGATTGGGGACAATGCTCTGACTGTGGAGGAATTGCTGTTTGTTCTTGATAAAAGTTAAAGTTGTGGTAATGTTATTTTTAAGATGGATATTAAGAAAGTTTTTCATTCTACCAGGTAGGAATTTTTGCTTGGTGTTATTAAGATTGTTGGCTTCAATGATGATTTGTGCAATATTATTAAAAAGATTTTAAATCATAACTATTACTCTGTTATTATTAATGGTACCTCTAGTGGCTACTTTATGGTCTCTAAATGTATTAAGCAGGGGGATCCTCTTTCTCCTTACTTATTTATTCTTGCTTTTGACTATCTTTCTAATTGTCTTAACAATCTTTTTGAAAAGTATCATAGTCTAAACTATATGCATATAGGTGGTATTAGCATTTCTCATTTTTGTTTTGCGGATGACTTTATACTTTTTACTAATTCTCATAAGAGATCCGTAAAAAAGATTTAGAAGGTGATCTCTCATATGCAAGATGTATCTGGTTCAGTTTTTAACAATTCTAAATGTTATTTTTATTGTTCCAAATATATATCTGCTGATAAGAAGAGCTAGATTTTTGATTATACTAATTGTGTTAAGGCTAGTTTACCCTTGAAATACCTGGATTTCATCCTTGACAAAAAACTTAAAAAGAATTATCTTTTTTCTGAATTGTTTGATAAGATTAAAATGCGAATTTTTTCTTGGGAGCATAAGTTCTTATCTTTCGGTGGGCGTGTTGCTTTACTTAAGAGCATCCTTACCTCTCTTCCTCTTTCTATTATGCAAGTGATGTGTATGTCTCTTGGTTTCATTAAGAGGCTGGAGATATTGTTTTACAAATTTCTTTGGGAGGGGTTTGATAAGAAGAATGTTCATTGGAAGAGCTGGGAGAAACTCTGTAAACTAGTTGATAAGGGTGGACTTGGTTTTCGTAGGCTTATTGATTCTGTCTGAATTAACTGTATGATGCTTTGGCTTAGGTTTCAAATGGATGATTCTATTTGGGCTTCTCTGCTCCGAGCTAAGTATTGATTTATTTCTCACTTCTATTTTCTTTTCTAAAAAGGATTCTTTTATTTGGAGGGAGATGCTTAAGGTCTCTTCTCAAGTAGAAGAGATATTATGTTGGGATGTTGGCAATGGGGATGTAGCTTTTTGGTATGAGGACTGGTTTGGTAAGGGTGCTCTTGGTGAGTTCTATGGGGGTCCTCAGAATATTAATATGAAGGTTAAAAGTTTATGGGTTGGGCAAAGTTGGATTTTGCTTCAGCGGGTTACTATTGTGCATTATAATGATGCTAAGTTTATCCCTCAAATTCCTATTATGTCTGATAAAAAAGTTGTTCCTAATGTTAAAGGTAAGCTTGATGATTCTATTACTAAATCCTTTTCTAATCATATTTTTTTTATTAGGGAATGAATCTTAGCTGGAATTGGAATAAATAGGTAAAACCTTCTATTTCTTTTTTTTGTTTGGAGGGTTTTTTATGAGATCATACCTGCTGACAATATTCTTAAGCTTAAAAGCTTAAGGATTGCTTCTAAGTGTGTTCTCTGTATGAATGCTGAATAATCTATTTGTCATATTTTTAGTGATTGTACTTTTGCTTTGGATATTTGGACTAGTGTTTTTGATATTTGTGATAGGAGGGATGATCTTTCTTGATATCCTAACATTGCTGTTATTTATGATGATTGGAAGGATAAATGATATAATTTCTTATATAATTTGCCTTCTATTGTTCTTTGGTTTATTTGGGTTTCTAGAAACTCTGAAATATTTTGATGAGACTATTACTACTAGGATTACTTTCTCTAAAATCTGTTCTTATATGAGTAAAAATCTTTCTTTTAATGGTATGAAGCATATTAACAATGTGTATGTGAAAGCCATTTTTACTAAATTCTCTCAGTTTTACTACTAATTCTCATTTCTTTTGTAAAGTAGTTTGGAACAAGTCTTATGCTCCGTCTCTTAAAATTAATTCTGATGGGAGTTGGAAGCAGAATGGTGCGGGTATTGGAGGAGTTTGTAGGGATTGGAGTGGTTCTGTCATTTATTGGTGTGCTGCTCCTTCTCTTCATGTTTTTTCGACTATTGCAAAAGCTGATGCTATTGTCTTTGGTTTATTGATTGCTAGGAAGATGGGTTGACACAATATTATAATTGAGACTGATTCCCTTATTCTATAGAAGATTTGCAGATCTATTTTGGTGTGTCATTGAGCTTAAATTTGCAGGTTAAGAGGATTCTTCATCTGACCAAAGATCTTAATGTGATTTGGTCTCATATTAGAAGAGATCTTAATGTTGTTGCCAATTGGGCTGCTAAGTTGGGATCTTTTCTGCGAGCACCTTTCATTTCTAAAATCTTACCTGATGATCTTCATAGATTGGTTCTTTTGGATTTGTAGGTGTTTTAATTTGTTGAGGTGTTTGAGGGTGCGTTGAGTTGTATTTTTCTTTATTTGGAAAGAGGATCTATTTTTTCTTTTTTCTCTTTTTGGATTGTAGGTGCGTGCGTGGGACCTCTTTCCCGGTTTTGTACTTTACTCTATTGGAATAAAATGAGGAGCCGAATAATGCTCTTTTATAAAAAAAATATAAAATTCTGATTTGCTTTTTTTTGAATTTAAATAGAAAATATTATACTATTCAAATTTTAATATTGAGGGTTGGTTATTCACCGGTACTAGTTTGGTTTATGTTGTTTTTTGAAGTCCACTGTCAAACGAATATTTTATAGAGCATTAAATCACTCTCTTTTTGATGTGCCATACACTTTATTACGTTTTTCCCTTATTGGAATCTCTGACAAACTCACTTCTCATTGTTTATAAAGTTGTGAAAATTGGATTGGCCACTAAACCTAAAGAATAAGAGGCTTAAGGCTCAAAGATTCAACTAGGGTTGAATTGAATGACATAACAAATGTTAAAATTATTTTAAAATGATTTAAATGATTCATTAATATAAATCATTAATTAAGAGAACTTGGTCATAAGTAACATTTTTAAGAATTATAAATTTAAAATTTGATAAAAAAGATATATATATTTTTTTTATAAAAGAGCATTATTCGGTTCCTCATTTTATTTCAAAAACGTACAAAACCGGGAAAGAGATCCCCACACACGCACCCTACAATCCAAAAAGAGAAAAAAGAAAAAAAAAACGTCCTTTTTCCAAACAAGGAAAAATACAATTCAACACACCCCCAAATATCTCAACAAACTAAAACACCTACAAATTCAAAAGAACCAATATATGAAGATCATCATGTAAGATTTTAGAAATGAAAGGCGCTGGCAAAAAAGATCCCGACTTAATTGGCAATAACATTACCATCTCTTTTAGTATGAGACCAAATCACATTAAGATCTTTGGCCGATGAAGAATCCTCTTAACCTGTACATGTAAACTCCAATGACACACCAAAATAGATCTGCAAATCTTCTATAGAATAAGAGAATCGGTCTCAACTATAATATTGTGCCAACCTATATTCCTAGCAATCAATAAAACAAAGACAATAGCGTCAGCTTCTGCAGCAATCAGAGAAACAAGAAAAGGAGCAACAAACCAATAAATGACAGACCAGTCCAATCCCTACAAACTCCTCCAATACCCGCACTATTCTGCTTCCAACTTCACCAGAATTAATTTTAAGAAAAGGAGTATAAGACTTATTCCAAACTACTTTACAAAAGAAATGAGAATTAGTAGTAAAACTGAGAGAGAATTTAGTAAAAATGACTTTCACATACACATCGTTAGTATGCTTCATATCATTAAAAGAAATGCTCTCTCATATAAGAACAAATTTTTGAGAAAATAATCATAGCAATAATAGTCTCATCAGAATATCTCATAGAGTTTCTAGAAACCCAAATAAACCAAAGAACAATAGAAGGTATATTATATTAAAAATCATGCCCCTTATTCTTCCAATCATCATAAATAGCAGTAATGTTAGGATACTTAGAAAAAACATCCCTCCTATCACAAATATCAAAAACACTAGTCCAAATATCCAAAGTAAAAGTACAATCACTAAAAATATGACAAATAGACTCCTCAGAATTCTTACAGAGAGCACACTTAGAAGCAATCCTTAAGCTTTAAGCTTAAGAATATTGTCAGTAGGTATGATCTCATGAAAAACCCTCCAAACAAAAAAAAGAAATAGAAAACTTTACCCATTTATTCCAATTTCAGCTAAGATCCATTCCCCGATAAGAAAAAATATGATTAACAAAAAATTTAGTAATAGAATCACCAAGCTTACCCTTAACCTTAGGAACATCCTTTTTATCAGGAATAATAGGAATTTGAGAATTAACTTAGTATATTTATAATGCACAATAGTAACTAGCGGAGACAAATTCCAACTTTGCCCAACTCATAAATCTTTAACCTTCATATTGATATCCTTAGGACCCCATAGAAGTCACCAAGAGCACCCTTACCAAGCCAGTTCTCATACAAAAAAGTCACATCCCCATTGTCAACATCCCAACATAACATATCTTCTACTTGAGAAGAGACCTTAATTATCTCCCTCCAAATAAAAGAATCCTATTTAGAAAAGAAAATAGAAATGAGAAGTAGAACAATACTTAGCTCGGAGCAGAGAAGCCCAAATAGAATTATCCATTTGAAACCTAAGCCAAAGCTTCATATAGTTTATTCTAACAGAATCAATAAGCCTACGAAAACCAATTCCACCCTTATTAACTGGTTTGCAGAGTTTCTCCTAGCTCTTCCAATGAACATTCATCTTTACCAAAACCCTTTCAAAGAAATTTGTTAAACAATATCTCCAGCCTCTTAATGAAACCAAGAGGCATACACATCACTTGCATAATATAAAGAGGAAGAGAGGTAAGAATACTCTTAAGTAAAGCAACACGCCCACCGAAAGATAAGAACTTATGCTCCTAAGAAAGAATCCACATTCTAATCTTATCAAACAATTCAGAAAAAAAAGATAATTCTTCTTAACATTTTTGTCAAGGATGAAAGATAGATCTTTCAAAGGTAAACTAGTCTTAACACAATTAGTATAATCAACAATCCAGTTCTTCTTATCAGCAAATATATATTTGGAACAATAAAAATAACATTTAGAATTGTTAAAAACTAAACCAGATACATCTTGCATATGAGAGATCATCTTCCAAATCTTTTTGATGGATCTCTTATGAGAATTATTAAAAAGTATAAGGTCATCCACAAAACGAAGATGAAAAATGCTAATACCACCTCTATGCATATAGTTTAGGCTAGGATACTTTTCAAAATGATTATTATAAAAATTAGAAAGATAGTCAAAAGCAAGAATAAATAGGCAAGGAGAAGGAGGATCCCCCTGCTTAATAACTTTAGAAGCCATAAAGTAGCCACTAGAGGTACCATTAATAATAACAGAGTAATAGTTATTATTTAAAATCTTTTTAGTAATATTGCAAAAATCATCATTGAAGCCAACAACCTTAATAACACCAAGCAAAAATTCTCACCTGATAGAATCAAAAACTTTTTTAATATTCATCTTAAAAATAACAATACCAACTTTTACTTTTATCAAGATCAAACAGCAATTCCTGCACAGTCAGAGCATTGTCCCCAATCTGCCTTTCTTTAAGAAAGGCTGTCTGATTTAAAGAAATAATGCTATTTAAAATAGGTTGAAATTCTCTTAACCATAGCTTAGAAATAATCTTAGATATAACAATATTAATGCTGATAGGTCTAAAATCATTCCAAGAATTCTTACCTCCTTAGGAATTGAGCAATATTAGAAGATTTAAACTATCTTGATAAATCATTATCACAAAAGAAATCCTGAATGGCCTCAACAAGTTCAGGATGAATGATATCCTAACTATTCTTATAGAATTCCACAGAACCATCCGGACCAGCAGCTTTGTCATTCTCCATGCGATCAATAACATTCTTAATTTCCTCTTTAGAAGGAATATAAGTAAGATTTAAATTATTCGAGCTAGAAGATATATGATACAAATGAACATTAATCTGTGCAAGATAACTACCATCATTATGAAATAGATTAGAGGAAAAGCTAACACCATCATTAGCAATATCATTTGGATTAGAGAAAGAACTACCATTAATACTCTTAATATTTGTAATTATGTTAAGCTTCCTTCTACTCTTCATGCAAGCATGATAATAGACAGAGTTCCTATCACCATCTAAAAAATTAGCTCGAGCAGCTTTTTGAGCATAGAAAGATTCCTCCATATTAATAGCATTAGTCAGATCCTTCTGCCTTTGAAGCAATAGATCAAGATTAATACTATTATTACGGTAATCTAATTCTAGCTCCTTAACTCAATTCTCAGCATCAAACACAACCTTACTAAGATTTGCAAAAACACTCCAATTTCAATTTTTTAGAAACTTGAGAAAATTTTTCTGAAGCAACCAAAGCTTAACACCAGGACTATTATGCACAAAATTCATCTTGTGAGCATTTCAATTCTCTTTAACTCCTATAAGAAAAATAGGGTGAAGAATCTATATATTATAAAAACAGAAATGATAAATCTTCTTACCAATATCATCTTTAACTTTATGATCAGAAGCCAAAAACGCAAGATAATTAACCTCATGCAGAGAAAAAGAATTAATCCAAACAGAATTAAAAATAAATCTATCCAGCCTTTCAAAGATATAATCACGGTTCCAAGTAGAAAGATTACCATGAAAGCCCAAATTAAAAAGACTCACATCCAACAGAGCCTCATTAAAATTAGACATAAGAGTAAGATTAGGTGGTAAACCACTCTTCTTCTCAACAGCAGAGGAAATAATATTAAAATCTCCCCCAACTAACTAAGGTTCAGTTGTGGGACCCGTTGAATTAAGTAAATTCCATAACTCAATTCTATTCTTCCTATGACAATCAACTTTAATAATTGTAAGAAGAAAATGAATTCCATTCAAATTAATATCAACATGCAATAATTGATTATGATTGATAATAATATCAACTATAATATAATCTTTTCAAAGAAACCAAATCTTATTATTGGGATTAGCAAAGGAATGAAAATTACAAAGTCTTTTAACATACCTATCATTGTTGGAAGAATTAATTAAAGGTTCAAGAATTCCAAAGAAAGACAGATGATAAAAACCTATCTAATTCTTAAGCTGATTAAAAACATTGTCCTTAGCAATGCCTCTAATATTTCAAAATAAGATATTAAATTTCATCATCTTGTTCTTCCCTTCCTCTAGTAATTCTAGAGGTAATATTCAAATCATTAGGATCCCAATTCTTACCCAGAAGTTAATCATTCAGAGCAGCATGATTCACATAACTTAGTTCCCGACTGTCCTTAATTTTTCTTCTCCTGTAAGATTTTCGAATCATCCGATCTTCCTCAAGTTCAGATCTGGTTAAAGCATTATCATCTTCTATAGTAATATTATCAATATTTAAAAATATGATGATCTACAACAAGATTACTGAACGAGGTTTCACCATTTTTATTTTCTTTGTTAATAATTATATCTTGAGGCATATCTTGATGAGGAACAACAACACCTTCAGATTCATGGTTAGAAATAATATGATTAACAAATGAGAATCCAAATCTTTATTAGTTACATTGCCCATTAGAGTCATCAAGCTTGATAACACTAAAAGGCTTTTTTTCAACTTGCATCTGATTTAGATCATTAGCAATGGTTGTACCAAAAGTTGCAATATCATTCACTTTCAATATAGCAACATCATTATGATTACCAATAATAGCGTCAGCAGCTTTCTTACCTAAGTCATCTATAGTTTGAGGAATAATTTCCCCCACATTACCACAGTTAAGTTGAGTAACTTGAACCCTTTCATTACCATAGACAGGAACATTTTCTTTATTCTTACGCAACTCAGGATGAGCACTTTAACAAGAATTATGTAGGTGACCAAACATTCTACAATGCGTACAATAGCTTGAAACAAATTTCATTTCAGCCGGCTGCCAATACCCATCAACACTTTTACCAATCCACCCGTTAATTTGAAATTTAGCAGTGATATCCCGTTCCACCAAAACTCTGGCCACAGATGGCCTCGTGAAATTGAAAGTGGCATTATCCATCTTAAGCGAATTACAAAAAATAGATGCAAGAGAATAAATAAATTTCATATTATATAAATGAAGCTTTAACCCACCTTAGAAATTTAATCCAAATTGGAACAATAGGAGATTCCTCTCTGGGATTAAATTTGGGGTCCATTTTAAAATATTCATATAAGACTTATCGATAACCAAGACCTTCATTGCAAAACAGAAGCATAATCTTCCGCACGGTCTAGCTTAATCATAAGATATCAGTCATCAATAAAACCTAAACTCCATTTACCAGCAATTTTTCAGATTCGAAAAGAATCTCCTAATCACTTAAATTTTGGGATGGGCAAATGAGAATTTTACCTACCATAGTAAATTTCAGAGGCTCAACAAGAAAATTGAGATCTTCATCTTGAAGAAAAATGGCTGGCTTACCATTTTTCCAAGCGGATTTCTTGAGTAACCCCGGAATAGAGCTATGAACCAATTTACTTTTAAAAGACAAAGGGAATTAGCATTACCCATATCGTGAGAACCCCCAACAACAATATCACGAAAAGGAGCGGCTTCACGAATAGTGAAATCCATGACAAGAGACGAAGAAACCAGAAGATCACCAGAGGAGAAAAGTTAGGGCAAACGATAAGAGAACGACGCACCAAGAAACCTTTGGCGCTCCAAGAACTCCGTGCCTCAAGAAAGACGAACATGCAACAAGAATAACGGGACGAGCTGGGGTTGTGTGCAGTGAAGGCCAGATCTCAGTTGCTAGGAAGAAGACTCGGGTAGGAAAGATCTCGGTCGCGAGGAAGAAGAATCGGGTAGGAATAGAGGGGGAGGTCGGATTAGTGGCGTGAAGTTGCCGGCGAGGGGTAGACAGCCGGCGAGGATCGCCAGCCGACGGGCTTCAGGTGCGACGAGGAGAGCGACGTTATGGATCTATGGCATCTGGATTTCCTCCTTGGTCAAAGGTTCCTTCATCAAGTTCTTCTAGATATAATTATGCATGTACTATAAATAGATAAATGTATTTTTGCATATATTAAATATATTTGAAAAATTGAAAAATGTAAATATAATATAAATGTATTATTATTAAATAATTTATAGTATAATTTATAATAATTAATAATAATAAAGAGTTTATATCATACAAAATTTAAAAGTTAAAATTTTATTATAATATTCTTATATTATGAAGCCCATTTATTATTTTGAAAGACCAACTCAACCACTACAACAATAACAACATTAACAAGCCTTGATCTCACTAATTGGGGTCAACTACATGAATCCTTTTTTTCCTGTGTCCTATTGAGTTTCATATTTTTATTTAATTCTACAAATTAAAATCATTTTTTATACAAAATGTCAAACATGTCTTTTTAGGTCCACCTCAATCTTTCTTAACATAAGTCAAATCTAAACATTTACTCTCCTAATAAGGTCATCAGATGGTCGGCGTTTAATGTGACCAAACTATTTAGGGGGACTCTCTATAATCTTTTCCGTCACTGGAGCCACTCCAAACCTCTCACGAATATATTACCCTCACATTTTATCTCTAAGTGTAAAGCCACTCAACCACCTGAGCATTTTCATCTCATCAACTCTTGCTTAATTTTATTTTTCTCTTTTACAGACCAAAATTCTGCAGCATAAAGCATTGCAGGTCTAACCACCACCTTATAAAATTTTTCTTTAAGTCTAAGCAATGATATTCTATCACACAATAGGCCCAATGCATTCCTCCACTTCAACCATCTAACTTGAATTCTACTAATAACATTCCCATCAATATCACCATCACTCTTAGCAGTAGGCCCGAGATATCTAAAATGTTCACTCCTTTTAATGACCTGATCACCAATTATTGTAACCCCGTCACTAGATCTACTATTAAAATTACATTCAATGTATTCATTTTTAAATCTACTCAAACAAAAGACTTTAAACTTTTATTGTTGATTTCTTTAATTCAAGTTTCTCTTGAAAGACCACTCCAATTCTTCATTTTTCAGCCCAACTCATATTTTAGCATTTATAGTCTCTTAGTTCCATATCATGAAGAAAACATAGCATTTCACTTTTTATATTGAAAAAAGTAGTTCTATAGCTTAAGCTCCTAAGTCTCCTAGGTGTGGGCACATAATGAATTAATTTGATTAAAATTATATTAATTAATATGTTTAAGTTTATTAAACTCATAATTATATGCTTTAATTAATGTATAAATTAAGTCTTTTATAAAAAATTAACTATTTAATTGGGAAGTAAAAACTTCAAAAAAAAGTAATTTGAACTAGAAAACTTCATTGATTCGCCATCTCTGTAATATTTGGTTTAAAAATTAAAAAAAAAAGGGCAAATAAATAAATAAATAAAATAATAATATTATCATTTAGAATTTCTAATTAGCATGGAGTAATTTTTAGACGACTTCGTCTTTTTGAGTCGAAGTAGGCGACGGATGGGGTTCATTTCTTCGTATCAATCGAGAGAGTGAGAGTGGGAGACAGAGAAGTAGAAGAGGAAGAAGTTTCCGCGGGAAGAAGGAGAAATATTGTACGTTCCCTAGCCGATCAATGGAGAAGAAGAGAAGAAGAGGAAGGATGGGTCGTGCACAACCCTAGCCGAAACAGGCAGAGAGGTAGAGCACTTATTTGGGGTAGCGTCGCTATCCTTAAAATTTCAAGATCTTTGAACTCAAACTTAGAATCACTACTCTTTACGTTATTATTTGTAACAATAATATCATCTACATATACAATAAGGATGATTATAATACCTTTATGATTTGATTTCACAAATGAAGTGTGATTAACCTGACACTGATGGTACCCATTGGAAATAATAGCTTTGGTGATTCTTTTAGACAATGTTACGGGAGATTATTTCAATCTATGCAATGATTTCCTTAGTTTGCACACAAACTAATTATTTGTGTTGTTCTTTAACCTTAAAGGTATCTACATATGCACTTTTTTCTTAAGATCCTCATTAAGAAATGCATTTTTAATGTCTAGCTAATATAATGGTCAGTTCTGGTTGACAACCAATCATAGTAATACTCTTACTTTGTTAAGTTTCATCACTGGTGAAAATATTACTTCGTAATCGATTCCAAAAGACTGAGTGAACATTTTTGCTACAAGTCTTGCCTTGAACATTTCCTTGCTCTCATCAACTTTGTATTTGATTGTGAATATCTATTTGCACTATACAGCTTTCTTTCCCAGGTGACAGAGTTGTTATAATCCAGGTACCATTCTTTTCAAGAGCAAGAGTCTCTTCTTCAACATTCTTTATACAAGTAGGAATATATAAGTTCTCTTGAACTGTATTTGAGGATAATAATTTTTCATATGTCACAAATTCTTCTATCGGATATTTTTTGCATTCTTTTGCTCCTTTCTTTTCGTGTTCATGATGTGTTGACCAAACCTCTTTGTTAATAGATCATGTTGTCTCTTACATGCTCACTGGGTTTTTTCTTTCTGGTTTACACATGTTCTTGGTTCTTAGTGGGAGCTATGAGAGAATTTAGTAGAATAATATACTTATTTTTAGGTTGATTTGTCATAGTGGGCAAGTGTAGGATCATCAAGGATATAAGAGAGGGGAGCTTCAGGTTTTTGAATGGTATTCCAAAATTGACACTCTCCAAATCTCCCCCTGAATGTTAGATTTGGGGTAACATGGTTAGTTTTCAAAGAAGGCGACATCTATAGAGTTACATAATTTTTGTGTTTATGGATAGTAGCATTTATACCCCATTTTGTTTGATGATTAGCCCACAAAGATGCATTTGCTTGACTTGAGATCAATTTTGGTCTTATTAGATTGATACAGATCAAAAAAATCGATGCAATAAAAAAATTTTAGTGGTAGGTTAGAGATGAATGACTAAATATGTGGGTAAAATTTATCAGGTTGTTGAGAGATTTGTTAAAGTTTAGCACTGTATTGGACATTCTGTTTATGACTGAATTGCATCCCGCAGATGTGTTTGTGACATTGTTAGTGAATAGTATCGACCGAGCCACTTCGAGGAGATTGTTTTTTCTCCCAGCCACATTCTTTTATTGGGGTGTGTCAACACAAGAGCTTATATAAATAATGTGATTTTCGGATAGCAAAGGGCGGAGAGTGGAGTTGTAGTATTTTGCATTATTATTATTGAGAATTTGAAGTTTGCTCTGAAATTGGGTGACGATAATGTTGTGGAAGGTTTCAAACATGATGACAGTTTTAGATTTTTCCTTCATGAGAGATATCAAAGTGATTTTGGTGTGATCATCAGTGAAGGTGACAAACTACCTTACCCCATTTGTATCTTCTATTTTTAGGGCTCTTAGATATCACTATGAACCATGAAGATGAGATTTGCTGGTTCGTATTTCATGCTTGGATACATTTGACGAGTATGTTTAGCAAGTTGAAAGTTTCACAATAATAAGAATTACACTTTTTATTGATAAATAATTAGGGATACAATTTTCTAATATAATAGAAGTTAGGACGCCCAAGACGAAAATATCATAACATAGCTTGACTCTCATGTGGTGGGCTTATAACCTACAAGTTCGACGATTGGAACCTGATTTTACCATGTATAATTTAGAGGAAAAACTCTTCCTCTTTCTCATTAAGCAAATAACAAATGTGTATGCAACATAGACTAACCCTCATACAATTGGAAGGAAATTCAAATTATCATGATAAAAAGAAAAGAAATAAAAACATAATAATTGATAATTAAGGGAGAATAGCTTGTCCCCCTTAAATGTAATAGGTAAACCACGGTTTCCTAAAATTGATATGCATATCAACAATTACGAATTCATGATGATGCCATTTGGCTTACAAATACAACTTCCACCATCTAATTCATCACGATCCCATTCCTAAACCTTTTTTATGCAAATATGTAATCATTTTTTTTCATGATATCTTTGTCTATAGTGGTATCATTAAGTACCATATTACTCACTTGCGAACCTTTTTTTGCTTGATATGGTCAAACCCTTTCTTTAATGAAGTTCCAAATGCTCTTCTAGGCAATGGACATATTATCAATAGGATTCCACCCAAAACATTATAAGATCAATTCCATACTATAATGGCATGCTCCTAGCAATGTCAAGGCCCTTCACATCTTTCTTTATCTTGGCAAGATATTACTGTCAATTCAGCCGCAACTTTGTCACCACCACTGAACCTCTTGCATTGTGATTGTTTCCATTGGACAGCGCAGGCACAACCACCTTTTGATTATTTTCAAAAAGCATTGGAAAATCCCCCATTATTGGCATTCCTTGATTTTAGACAGCCCTCATCTAGACACCGCTGCTATTCGCTAGCACAAATAGCTTATCACTCTTTACAGTACAACAACAACAACAACAAAGCCTTAATCCCACTACGTGGGGTCGGCTACATGAATCATTTTTTCACCATTGCGTCCTATTTAGTGTCATATTTTCATTTAGTTCTAGTAAATTAAGATCATTTTTAACCATTATTGAGTCCCACTCTTTACAGTAAAAACCTTAATTCAAAAATGCAATTTGAAATGATATATGTCCGGGAAATATTTGCCAATACAGAAGTAGTGTTGCCATGACTATAATATATGTCCAGGTCTAAGTTCACAACGGGACCAATAAAAAAGTATCTAAGAGCTGATGTCTGGAAGGACAATTTTTTTTTCTAAAATTATTGGGTTATGAATTTATTGTTGAATATAACAAAGGGAGCACCAATAATGTGGTTGATGCACTATCCAGACTTATTGAAATTGTTCTCTCACATTCACACCACCCTCTAGGCCAATCTTAACTCTTTTTTAACAATCAAGTAAGAAACTGGCTCAAACCCAAAGCACTTTCAATTATAAGAACATATTGCCAACGTCTAGAAATCCATTTTAATACCGACATGGGATGGCTTGCTATTTAAAAATGGACACATGCAACATGCTTATTTCACTCTCAAATAGGAACTGCCATAGCAATACCTCAATCATGTGAATGGCTGCCGTGCATGGATTCATTGAAAATTTACTCAGTTTTAATAATAATTTTACTATCTGCATATGAAACATGGCGTCTACACCTTCATACAAAGTTGTCCAATTTGCTAGACAATTGAATACCAACTGTTACCTTATGTGGGTGTTTTATAACCACTTCTAATACATGCATCAACTTGAGAAGATTTGACGATAGATTTGTGTGCATACCTCAAGCTCAAGTCAAAGCCATCATCATGACGGTTGTTTATTGCGGACTATATATATGCACATTTGATTGCCATATTTACTTTCTTTACTGTGTCATGCATCACATTGGTTTTCATTGTTGAGATATGACGCCTTCATGGCATTTTAAATACAATTGTTTCTGACTGAGATCTCATCTTCTTAAGCACATTTGGGCGAGTTCACTTCGAAGATATGGAGACAAACGTTCACTTCAGTATAGCCTGCTATTCCAAATCCTTTGGACAAATGAAACTCAATTGTGATTTTGAATAATATCTTCACTGCTATATTATGGACAATCCAGTAACATGAATTAAATTTATGCTGTGGGCAAGGCACTCAAATCTACGAACAACTTAATCCAATTCCACCGCCCCAGAAGCATTGCTCAATCACCCAATTTGTCATTCAGAGTACATTCTTTAATTTTGTCAAACTTTGACAGACAAGAATACGACCCAAGGAATCTTAATCTAATGGCAACTTTTAACCACCTAAAGATGCCTCATGGGCATACAAAGAATACTCACCGCAAGCCTAATCAAACATTAACTTTGATGATTAGTTCGATCTTCTGAGGACAACACGAATCGATACAAACACCTTTGTTAGCAGGGACCTGAGCCACGGGGGATCGCCAAGGCTACAGTGTAAGTTTCACTTTTGAAGTGGTTGAAGGACTATGACATTGATGGATGCTACTAATAGTTGAACTTTGGTTGAAATAATCTACAAGCGTGATGATTTAATTGCTATTTTCATATCGTAAGGATAAACGCTATATTTTTATAGGTTTAGATAAGTTCCTGTGTTGGGTCACTTCTCATCATATGGTAGTGGTAATGATTTAGTAACAGATTTGGTAAGCAAGGAAGTATGGAAGGCTTAATGAAAATGCTGGTCACCTTTTCCATGAACTTCTGCTTCTTTTATGTTTTCTTAGCAGTTAAACTCTTCTCAACCCCTCATTTACCTTTTTTCCTTGTTGAAAACTTTAGAGAACTCAGTGACAGTCATTTATCATCCATCAGTTTAACCAAAAAAAATAAAAAATAAAAAATAAAAAAAAAAGAAAAAAAAGAAAAAAAGAAAAAAAGAAAAAAAGATTTATGAATAGCTGCTCTAGATTATAGATATTGATATTCGCTGAACTTAAGTCATCTTAACTGTTGTCAAGCTACTAGCTTGGCATAAAGAGGTAGAATGGCATGCGCTCTTTAAGTTTGTAATGAACACTTTTCACTTAATGCTTAGTATATTCTTTTGTTGGTTATACAGGTAAACTCTTATCCGACTGTTAGAGGATTTACAGCTATTGGAACTGGCGGTGATGATTTTGTCAATGCAATGATTGTTGCTGTTGAATCTGTACTTCATGAACCAATTCCTGAGGTTTGTTATGGTTTTATTCTTGCAAGTTTTTTTTTTTAGTTCATGTATCAAGCATTTAAAGCCACCTCTAAGATCCTTCGTTGCCATTTAAACATTGAGGACAGTTTCTACCTATTCAATAGACAAATTACCCTTAACAAAGACCATGAAGTCCCTATTTGGATTCTTTTATATGATGAAACTTACTCTGTTTAACTCTTTAATTTATTTTTCCTTGGATGGTGGTGTTTATCAAAAGACTTATTCTTTTAGTTATTTTATCTTTAGAGGAGAACTCCTAGCAAGGCACTTCAGCTAAACAACGGTATTGTTCACTTGGTTATCAATGCATCCTAAGAATGAATAGGAAGATGACATCCAAATTTTCTTCAATTGCAAATTTTATGAGGTTTTATTACATAAATTGGTATCTCCCCTATTATCATTAACATAAATACTTTTTTTCCGAGGCAAATTTATTAAGAAATGTTTCCATGTATTTTTGTAATTTATTTATCACTTCCATCACTATTGTTACGTGCAAGAAATCAAGTTAATAAAGGGATAAATTTGGATTGCCTTAGCTGTAAAAGATTTTCTACACACACAATTAAAGATGTGAGTAGATTACACTATTTTTTTTCTGAAAAATCTGGACAGGGAATTACCACAGTGCTTTGACCATTTGAAACAAACATCCATAATAGGTATGAGTGAAAATGAACCTCCTTTTATTGAACTTGGAGATAGCATGCCAATGCAATGCAGGTTAGGTATTGGACAGTCCTCTAGGAGTTGAAGCAGCATATCCTGAGAGTGGCAAATATAGCCGTTTTTAAATGTTCAGAGGTGACTAATAAGTCAATAAAGTTCACCTCTTAGAGTTGGAGATGGAACAACTAATATACGATAACAATATGTTACTGCAAGGTTGTGGATGCTACTAAAGTAGCTCTGTTCAACTTCATTTGAGATTGGGAAGGTGTAACCTAAAGGTGATGACAAAGCAATGTAGGGAGGCTGTGGATGCCTATGGAATTGGTTGGATCAGTCCTTCCGGGAGTTTGAGATGACATGATTTAAAGGTGGTGATATAGTAACTTGGATAGGTTGTAGAGGTCATTAAAGGTGGCTAACTGGTTTTGTACGTGGAGATAGTACAACATAAAGATGATGACTTGGAGTCAATGATTGACATAGAGTCGACGTCTGACTTCAAGTTAGCAAGCAATTGGAAATTCATTGTATGGTCATTCTCTTAAAAGTATAGGAAACTGGGTGATCGAGGGATGATGTGGAACTGAAGTTGATGGACGAAGCAATACTTCTCCTAAAAAGAGCAAAATTGGATAATCAGAGTTGATGATCGATCATAAGTGATCATAATGGCCTTACTCCATGATTTATGAAGACATATATAATATGCACCAAGGAATGTCTATTGTCGGGCTACTATGGGTGTTAGTTAGCTATTGTGTTACAGGCAATCAATGAATATCTAGTGTCGTGTAACAATGCACATCAATTAATAACATGTCTTGCGACTGATAAATGATGTGTGATTAGCCGGTGGTAGGTGATCTACAGGTAGTGAGTGATGAATAAAATAGGTGTTTGTTCATAACAAGTGTTGGTGATTGTTGGATGGTGTGAGACTGCTAATGGTGGGAAACTAATAGATGGTGGATATTGAGTGTCAAGAGGCATCATTTTTTAATAGTTGTTGGTTTGTACTGACCGCGAATACAAGGCGACTTATGTTATCTTGAATTTGAAGAAGGCTATTGGAGAAAGAGCTTGGTAAGGGATAAGAATTGGACTAGCGAGGCTCTTGGTAAGCTTCTAGGATGATAAGTATTTAGGAGAGAGATAAAAATAACCCTAATCTTAAATTGGAAGCGAACTAAATGTTATTAGGCTATATAAGTAAAATTTGAGATCAAATATTCAATGCACCTTTTTTTTACTGGATAGAGTTCCAATGGGGAATCCATGGGTAAGTGTGCTTTTTAAGAATCATTCTTAGGATGAGTGATCACTTGAAAAGTTACATCAAGATAAATGCTAGACTTCTAATATGGGCCAGGTTGGGCGAGAGGGGACACCACTAATAAAATTTGCCTAGGTTGTTATAACTTGTGTCATATATATAATTCCTCTAATACAATGTATGGTTTGGGACGAATCATGCATGTTAATGAGATCTCAAGGTAGCTATCTACTTAAGAAGGCAAGAAGTGATTGTTGAGTTTGAGGTCTGGCAAGGAATGGTTCTTGACTATTTTCTTGGGTGACAGGCTTCTAAGTGAAAGGAGGGAAGGACTTAACCTAATCTTAATTTGGAAAGTGAGAAAATGTTATTTTCCTATATAAGTAAATGTTAGACCAAATATGTGGTATAATTTTGTATACTGGGTTAAGTTCCAATGGGAATTCCATTGTTAAGTATGCTAAAGATTGTTGGGATTAATGAGGAATTAGTGAGCCCTTGGAAAGTTACGCAAAAAGGGCAAAATAGTTTTGTGCAATTTGGGGTATGGTAGGCTTAGTTAATGCATACAATGCCTTATCTGTAGTGGGACGTTCGAGGATCTATGAATATTAGAATGGTCATTTGGAGATTTTACAAGTATTAAGTGATTTAGAATCTCTTATGAATTTGGAATTTTAAATATGAAAAAATAAAAAGAATTATGTTTTGTTTATAGGTTTTTAGCAGCTAATTCAATTGTTATTAGGAAATATATTGGAGTTCTCTTCTTTTTTATTGATAATAAATGCATCATATTTCACACTCACATTATGAGAAAGTGACTGGGTGATCCCACCCTTGAGCTTATTCAATTGAGTTGACTTGGACCATGAGTGGTTACATGGTCAGAGGTGGTGAACAATGCTGATGAAATCTCTGATTAATGAATATAATAGATCATTTCAATGTTCTTAGCTCTAAAAATCTTAACAATATTGATTTATTGATATTCCAACAATCACATTATCCAAAATAATTTTGTGTAGCTTAGGTGATCCAAATTATAGTTATTCAAAAGTTCTTGATGCAGGGGCTCTTCTCAGTAATGCCGCATTCCGCGATTTTGAAATTGTGAGACCTCACTATTGCGGGATTCGGCACGGGGCAGAATGAATCCCGTAATCGCGGGAATATGACTTAGAATTGGATCCCATCTCGATAAAACATATTTTTACAATCATACAAGCTAGATCGAGCAGGATTTTCACAATACTACAAGCTTGATTGCGCTTGATTTTCGCAATTCCTCTGATAGGCGGGAATTCTTATACATGCAACATCTACTGACTTCTAATTTAGCTTTTTTTTCCTTTTTTATTTCTTTTCTATTTCTCCAATTCTAATTTGGTTATTTTCTACGAGGGAACTATTTATGTCATGTTATTTGCTTTTTTTTTTAAAACTTTTGACTTTGTTATGAGTATTTGTAGATTGCAATCTCTATTTTTACCTTAAGGAGTGTTATATCCTCTTTCTTTTGTAAATTGTGTATTTGTAGCTTGTGCAAGTTTGAGTGGTGAACCTCCTTGACCTCTGTACCTTGCCGTTTTGGAGTTTTCTTTGTTGTTATCAGTTGATAGCTGCCGAACAATGCTTATCCCCATCTCAACAGTGTCAACTGGCCCTACTCTCTTTATCATACCACTGAATCTGCTTTCTAAACACTTTCTAGGAGCTTTAGAATGGTATTATTTGATATTATAACTTGACAAGCCCTAACTTTTTTAAGGATGTCTTTTTTGCCCCAAATCCAAAATTTCAAAAAAAAAAAAATTTTTTTTCCACCATACCTAAACTATTCCTACTACAATTCCCTAATTCTAAATTTTCAAAATCTAACATTTCCATCTACACCATAAATTCATCTCGACACCTACCACCAACACCTTTGCCCTTGACCAACCTTGATTTGTAATTCTAAATATGTCGGAGACCTGATTGAGAGAAAATTATGCTATGTTGCCATAGAGAAACCCACTCATAGATCGAGGGAAGTAAATCTCTTCCATCAAAAAGTTTTTAGCAATGAAAAATCAATTTTCTGATGATTTGGCATGAAATATCAGATGGAAAGACAAGATCTTAGAATAAATGTAAATTTATCAGACTTTGATGATCGCAGGGTCCGAATGAATTTATTAAGTAGCTCCAAACAGTGGAACATGCCTTTGAGTACAAGGACGCCTCTCCAATCATAATGGTAAAGCTAGCCATTATTAACTTAAAGAAGAGTGCATCTTTGCGGTGAGAAAATTTGATGCGCACATGCCAATGTGAGGGAAAATAATAAAATTACAACTTAATCTAAGATGAAAGGGAGATGCAATGCATGTACCTATCAGTGCATTGCAAACAAAATGTGCTCATTAGACTTCACTTACAATAAAAGACTCCTCAATAGAGGAGTACTCAAATGGAGGTGGTGGTTTCTCTAAATTGATCATAGTCGGAGAGATAGGTTTTTACGTATCCTTAGAAACATTTTTTTCGTGTTTTTCAGTTTCCTCTGTCTCTTGAACTTTAGTCTCTTTTTGAATTCCAAAATTTAATTCCCTTTCACTTCTGAGTTGGATAGCTTTAACTTGCTCTTTATTAGTCTCTTTAGGGTTTATCTCAGCATTGATAGAAAGAGTTCCCTGAGGCTTATTGCTAAGAGAGTTAGCAAATTGTCCCAGTTGATTCTCAGTATTTCTAATTGTAGCACTTTGACTTTGCAATTGATTCTCCATCTAAACAACTGCTTCTCCTTAAATTGTTGGTTATTGTTAAAGCTAGGAGGATACAAAGGTCTATAGTTAGTACTACCCTGGTTGTTCTAATTACTTACAGGGTTTGCTTGATTGTTTCCCCAGCGTTGGTTTCCACCCCCAGAGTTATTATTCTAGTTAAAGTTAGGGTGGTTCTTCCAACCTGGGTTATAATAGATAGTATATGGGTTATTGGGTCTATTATTAATTGCATTTAAAGTCTCATATGAAGATGATTGAGGATCAATCATTCATTCCAATGAGTTTTCCTCACTCACATGAGGTGTTTGAGGTACGTTTATTCCGAATTGGTTTAACTTCCTAGATATTGCGACAACTTATGAGTCAAAATAAAGATTACGTCAGTATCATGAACACTGACTACTTTCTTAAAGTATATCCTTTCAGAGGACCATTGAAAGTTATTCTTAGTCATATCTTTGATTAAAAAATATGCTTAATCAAATGGTTTTGACATTAATGAACTACCACTAGAAATTTCAACGATAGATCTAAGGGATCATACTAACCCATTATAAAATGTTTGAATAATCAACCATTCTGACAAAGCATGTTGTGGACATTTCTTAAGGAATTATTTAAATTGTTCCCAAGCTTCGTATATCGACTGACCTTCATACTGTGTGAATGAAGTAATATCATTTCTAAGCTTAATTTTTGAAGGCGTAAAACACTTAACTAGGAATTTCTGAGCTAATTCTCCCAAAATTCTGATTGATCCAGGTGCTAAAGAATTCAACCACATATTTACTTTATCCCTTAAAGAAAATGGAAAAAGTGTAAGTCTAACAGTATCATTTGAGACCCTGTTGTACTTAAATGTAGCACATAATTTTAGAAAACTAGCTAGGTGTAAATTTGGATCCATAGATGGAGTTCCTTCAAGCTGGTTGTTCTGTACCATTTTGATTATAACGGGTTTCAGCTCAACTGAGTCAGTCTCTACAGCAAGGGTTTGTATACTAAGGTGAATTTTATCTGCTGTAGGGTTTGTACAATCCTTTCAAGGTCGTGATGATTATCATTTTCAGCAGTTTGATTATCTAAGTTGTTATGTGATGTGTTCTCCATTTCTTTTAAATTGTGAAGTTCTTTTTGTTTTCAAATTTTTTTTATGGTTTATTCTAACTCAGAATCGTAAGGTTCCAAACTTTCAGATTCTGAACTACGCATACAAGAGTAAAAGTTCAGAAAATAAAATTAACAACACAAAAAAATACTTAAAAATATTTTTAATACACAAACAAGAACTTACAGAGATAAACAATGGTACAATTTTCCTAAAATAAGTCTACAGTTCAACTAAAACTTTTAAGTAAAAAATGTTGTCGCTTCCTCGAAGAGGCGCCAAAAACTTGATCCATGACATAATATGTATGTACTTAGTGTGTAATTACTTCAATTTCAAACTCAAACAAAGACGCCAAAAACTTTACTTCCACTGCT
Source organism: Phalaenopsis hybrid cultivar (assembly GCA_002079205.1). NCBI lineage: Eukaryota > Viridiplantae > Streptophyta > Magnoliopsida > Asparagales > Orchidaceae > Phalaenopsis > Phalaenopsis hybrid cultivar. The sequence goes on from JXCR01143414.1 coordinate 164,076, forward strand.
CGTATGTGCTTGCACCTTTAATTCTCGACTGAGTGCTATTTAACAAAAAATTCTCATTTTCACCACAATTTAATTTTACATGCTAAAGATACTACGCAAGTGCACGTATCATTTTAAGTAATATAAGATATTCTCTTAGTCCCTAAGTATCGATCCCACGAGATTGAAAAAGCTCTTTTTACCGACTTAGTAAAACTCTACTTAAACTGCAGGTAACTTATCTAGGAATTAAGGTTGAAATTGTATGTGTATAAAAAGGTAACTAATACCTACAAATTCTATTTCTAAACTTAAAGAAAATGCTAAAGGTTTCAAAACTAGTTTTATGTAAAAGAGCTTAAATTGTTTGAAAATCATTTTATTTGCAATAAGATTATAATCAGTGTAGGAATCGAATGTTTATAAATTTAAATGTAGTTTTGTGACAAATAAAAGCATGCATATTCTTTACCTTCTTCCGAGTTCATAAATAACATTGATCAACCTAGAGTTAAGTTTCTAAATCTTTGGTTATGTTGGGTAGGTTCTAGCCGGTCAACTAGATTACCCACGTAAGTCCTCAATTGGGGCTAACCTAGCCTTAAGTTTCAATCCCTAGATCAAATTTGTTAAGATTCTAGCCTGTCACCTTCGAATCACCAATTTATATCTGTTAAATCTTATCTCACTATCTATTTGCACTCACCCTATAATTATTTTTTTTTCATTCTAAAGGTTAGTGTGGTAATTACTAATTGTGGAAAAGCATAGCCCTCCCGGGTTTTTACGTTTTTACATATGTTTTAACTTATGAATTGACCAAATTGTATAAGTAAATTAAGCATGAAGTAATATGCCATCGCAATATTGAAATAAAAGCAATTCTAAATATTTCTAATCCTACACATGACTATTTCTCATCACAAGGAAAAAGATGAAAACTACTCAGATTTCATGGGAAAAATACAACACAGATTTATATTTAAAATTAGGTTTACAAAATAAACTAATAAACTTGAACAAAAATACAAAATACTATCTCAAACTCCTTCCCAAAAAAATCTCCTGAAGTTCTTTTCAAGAATTCTTAACTCTTCTTACAATCTTACTCCAATACACACACCCCTTCCTCTCAACAACCTTGCAACAATCTCTTCAACCCAACACACCCAACAACTTCTTTTACTTGAAGAGACACCCCTTATAATAAAGATTTGAAATACTCAAGAGTCACTTTAGAAGCCCCTTCAAAATTCGTCCAAATACGTTGCAACTAAAAAAAAATTTGATTTTGGCGCCTAGGCGCCAGATCTTGGTGCCATGGCACCGAGCTCTCTGTTTCCATGTTTAGGGGCTGGCGCCTAAGCTTAGGTTCACTTTGTGTTCCTTTGCTTCATTTGACCTCGTTTGCTCCATTTTCGCTCCCTTTTCTCAAAAATTTCATCTCTTATACCCGAAATCAAAAACATAAAAAATAACTTCTATTAAAATATAATATCATTAAAAATGAGCATAAATGGTATCTCAAGAAGTAACACATTTTTAGGCATGTCAATTGGGCGGTATTTTATTATTTTGTATGATGATGATGAACCTTCAAAGCTTAATTTACTTTTCATTCTCTGACCGAATGAATTGTTAAAATTTGTTGAATTGAAATATAAAACTTGGAAAAGCTATGGTAGAATTAACTAGGTTTATCACATACTATGGGGTGTATGTTGATATGCCTTGTAGGGATGCAAATGTTAGAGAAATGTGCTTTGATGAGTTAGATCTGGGATTTGTGGGAATAAAGTCATTTCTAACCGAGCTTTTTTATGCACTCGGGAGAGGGTAAATAAGTCGATTGCTCTTATTTGTCACTAAACTATTTTTACTTGCAATTTCTATTTCATGAAATCCTTTTAACTTATTACAAGGAGGAGCCACTAAGTATGTGATAATTTCCATATAACTGTGATGATTTAGGATTACTTTGTAGGACTTAAACTTTTTAATTGTTGTGATACTTTAGGATTACTTTGTAGGACTCTAACACATCCAAACTTTCAGGCTAGGACTAAAACTAGTAGGCTAGAACTTTTCCTAACAATGATTACCTCATTCCCTTTGGGATTGACATTTCGAACTCTAAAATCTGGTTTACTGATACAACCCGTGCACTTGCGTGGGCCCCCTGTGTGTTGTAGCACCAGGAAGCAACATTACTTAGACATATAAGAATGGAACAATGGAGAGAGTGGAACTTAGGCCCAAACATGTTGGAAATTGAATGGCGGAGAGTGGAGATAACACAATCATTATTTATGAGTTAAAAAATGCAACTAAGGAATGAAACTTGCATGGTACATTATGATCAAAATAAAATGCAATATTATTTTATGGGCAACTCATCAAAATTCATGTAGGAGAGAGCCATCGAGTTTTAACTTCAGTTAATCTTCTATTATAATGTTACCACATATTTATAGCTATTATATGTTAATTCTAAAAATAAAATAATAAAAAAATTCTTCATAGGATCCACAATTTCCTCCTTAAATTTGAAATTTAAAATTCACTCCAATAATGTCTTGTTGGTATAAATTTTTTATATTTTTAGTATTGCATTGAGGGAGAGTATTTTTTAATTTGAAATTTAAGTTGTACTTAATTATTGGCTTAAATCTATGATTTAAAACCTTACTTTAACGGAGAGAAGGAGAGTTGTCAATCTAAAAAATTGAAATTATCTCCAATAATATTTCATTTGTAAAACTTATTAATTTAAGGCTCGCTTTAAGCGAGTTGCGTAGGCCAAAATTTGGCATGCTTTGTATTAATTATGAATTCGGGGAGGCACTATTATTTAAAAAAAGAGAAACGGCCAAAATTTCATGAGTGGAGGTAGAGGGATAAGCTAAGTATCGAATTTCTCCATTAATATCATTAAAATTTGGTGCTAGATGATAAATGTAATAAAATCATCCTTTGAGAAACAAGTAAGATCTCCTCTTACTTATAAAGCTTATGCTAGCATAACCAAGTATAAATGTTCCTTTTGACGAATATTATGTTCTTAAACTTGTATCCTTATCCTATATCATTAGGCTTCATTGTATAGATGTTCATTTCCAAAATTAGAGGTAATTTAGATCCTTAAATAAATATGACTTGTGGGCAAACTCAGACATTGTTTCACCTATCTAGATATTGGGTTCTTCATTAGTTTTGTGAGTTAATACATAAATAACCCTACTGAAGATCATATGAAAGTCTAAGTTACCTTAAAGTAATATTGGGAAATGGCCTATCATGTAAAAGTCATTCAACAAGGAAATCAAAATTTTCATAAATTTTGATTGAGATAGAGGCACATCAGATTGAAGATCCAACCCTGCTTATGGTACTCACAACACACCAAACTCTCACCCGTCGAGATATTATGCGCTTTGGCTAGATGGCCTCCCAGTTTTGTCCAGTTAGTGTAACTTCCTGGAAGGTCACCCATCCTAGGCCTAGGATTGCTCTTGCATGAGCACCCTTAACTCTGCAGTTTCTGTATAAATTCCTATTGTTCTACCAAAATGCATCTCAATATTTAAGAGTTCGACTTTATTATACTTGAGAGGTTTCAAAATCCCCTCCACTCAAGTAACCAATGTCCTCATCAGTTTTATTAACATAGAATCATTCACCAGATAGATAGGATTCTAGAGGTAGCCCCTATAAATTCAAGAGTTGGCTCCCACTATATAGCACTTTGTTCCATCTTGGTTCAAGGGGCGGCTTCCATGAAGTAACACTTTATTCTGTATGACACTTAGTTTCCATCTTCAAGCTGGAATGTTCGGATGTCATTTTTAGCAACTCAAACTCTCACCCATCGAGATATTGTACATTTTGGCCTGATGGCCTCATGGTTTTGTTTTGTTGGTGTAACTTCCTAGGTTGTCACCCATCCTAGGATTGCTCCTGCATGAACACACTTAACTTTAGAGTTTGTGTAGAAGCTCTAATCGTTATAACAAAAGGTGCTTCAATATTTAAGGGTTCAGCTTCATTCTACATAAGGGGTTTCACAATATTTATGTGTAAGGAAACTTGATTACATGAAGAGAAAGAAATAATCTATGACCTTAAGTAATGTTGAAGCTGAATGTAGAGTAGCGGTACTTAGTATTGGCGAAAAAATACAGTTAAAAAGATAGTTAAAAGAACTAATCTAACAAGCAAAAAAATTTCTGAAAATATATATATTGTGACCATTAGGTTGCTAAGTATTGTAAAAAATCTTATCCACCATGGAAAAGAAGAAACACGTCACCATAGACCGAACATAAAAAAATTTGAAAATGGACTAGTCCCACTAAATTATATTCTAAAAACTCAATATCGTTACCAAGGATTTACTTTGAATTGTTTTTGATAAATTAATCAATCAACTTGCTAGGCATAGTTAATATCTACAATCTAACCTGGACACGAACGTTGAAATAATCATGATTATGTGGCGAAAACTTTTCTATCTACAATAACAACCAATAATCAGTGGTCAACTTTCTATCTACAACAAATCTAACAATTCATGAAATGCAAATTTTCAACTATAAAAATGTAGTAATCTATGAGCAACAGTTTTCTATCTTTAATGATTCAACAATCCANTGTCAACATTCTATCTACAACAAATCTAACAATTCATGAAAAGCAAATTTTCAACTATAAAAATGTAGTAATCTATGAGCAACAGTTTTCTATCTTTAATGATTCAACAATCCATGGACAAAAACATTTCATGTATGTCATGTAGTTAATTCTGGATTTAAAAATTTAAGAATGTTTTCTAGATTTATTTATTTATTTTATTAATATTTGTTTCTATACACATTTATGTGCAACTTCTCATCTTCTTATTTTTACATAGACAAAACAAATAAAATTTAATCATACAATCTTCCTTTTTTTTTACTTTTCCCTTTTTACATTCTAATTTTCAAGAAAATGGAGGGTCGGTTTTTCTTTGCTGATTTANACTTTTCCCTTTTTACATTCTAATTTTCAAGAAAATGGAGGGTCGGTTTTTCTTTGCTGATTTATTCTTTCTGTCTTTGTATGTCCTGAAGGGTTGTTTCTATTATTTCTAAAAATAAACGAGAATTATTGGGTCACATTTAAAACACGATGACAATATTATAGGTATTCCTTTACTAATTTGATAATGTTTACGTTGCCCTTCAAAAAGACAACACCAAGTAAAAAAATCTGCAAACGTGCATTTCATTTAGTACATCATTGAATTATTTTCATTTTTTTGAGACTTTTGATGCATGTAATAAAAGCTTTTTGTTGTAATTCTGTGCAGCATCTCTTATTTCCAGTTATTAATATGCAGCTATCTGGTATAATTTTTCCTAATAGATTTAAACATGTTTAGGCAAGTTGAGGGTTCATTGAATGAGCTGCCTTGGGCTTGCACAACGTATAAGAGGATGTAGACCAAAAGTATTAACATATTTTGTTGCTTATAAGCATTTTGAGAAACAAGAATTAACAGCAAATACAGGTTTAACAGGAATCGGTGGCAAACACGGCTTCATAAAGTTAATGTACAAAATATTTGATAATTTGAGGTCTTTGGAATAAGGTTTGCTGTGCTGCATTGCTGGTGTCACTTCTGCATTTGCGTATAATTAAAGGGCACTGATGTAATTGGAAAAAAAAGGATCATTACAGCAATTAATTCACATATTTTGATAGAGATCTTTATGTTGTGTTCCATTACAGTATGTATGTTGGTCCACCACCACCACTACCTCTTTTACTTCACTCTTTTATTTATATATTTCACATAAAAAACAGATATTGACTTCTTAGGTGTGTTAGATACTATTTTAAGTTGTATTTGTGCCGATAAGAAATGCTTTGAGCAACATGTTATCTCACCTTGCCCTTTATTTAGAATATTTGCTAGGTTTTTAATGAGATTCTTTCTATCAAGCTTCTTTTTTTTGACATCAATAGTTCTTGGCACTATTTGTTTCTTTTTCAATCACGTGTTATGTTTTACTTTGAGCAGGATCGGGTGAGCCATAAGCTATCTTCAAGGGGGAAATATGTGTCGGTTAATATTGGACCTATTCGCGTGGTCTCCAGTGAGCAGGTTTCATATTTAATTTCATCATTTAACTTAAGAGGCTGTTTTGTGAGGCGTAATTTAACCATTAACTTCCTGCATGCAAGTGACCATTCATACTTTGATTAAGTTCATGTGGTGTGCATCTTCACATATATTTTCACTCTCCAGGTCCAAGCTGTGTACAATGCTATGAGAAGGGATGAAAGGATGAAATACTTTTTATAGATTATTTTTTATGGATTCATAATACATTTTTATATCGGAATGCCTGCTTGGTTGTAAATTCTTAACCTACTTTAGTTCAGCCAGGTATGTTGCCTACCTTCTTTCTTTATGTTTTTTGTTTCTTGCTATTCTTTCACTGCTGTACTATATCTCCTTTGGGAACCTAAACTGTGCTTGTTTTTTACAGATTGAAAGAGGTTATTAGAACCAAGGATCTTTATAAGCCAAAGGAATGAGAAGATATATCATCATTGGGAATACTATTAGTTGATATAATTATGCTGTTCATGTTAACACATTTATTCACAAAGAGGAAGAAGTAGAGGATTATGAAATGCTGTTCTTTGTTTGGATAACCCTGGGGATTGCTCGACAGATTTGCGAGTGATCATTTTCTTCACTTTGTACTTTATGACTGGTGTTACAGTAGAGGACTATGGAAAGTTCATTATGATTAAGAAGCTCAAGATAAATCTGTCCAGAGTTCTTTATGGCTAATAAGTTCAACATGTTCTTAGAGATTTTACAATAGTCGACAAGTTTAGTATGAATCTATCAAGTTCACCATAACTCATGAGTTGAATATGATTATGTTGAATCAATATGATTCTATCAAGTTTAATGTAACTTATGAGTTGAAATGACTATAATGAATTTGCTAGTTTTTAATGAGTTTAAAGTAAGACTTGAGATATAATAGTGAACTTGATGATTTCCTCGTAAACCTGTAGTATCGATCGTGAATCTACCTATTTTATTTTTTTATTTATAAAAATATTATTTTAAATTTTTAATTGGACTAGCTTGAACCTAGTTTATGAAAATTTTGGATTTAAGGTTAATTTGCTAATTTACTTGTATCTTTGATGAGAATCTCATGAAAAGGGAAAGATAAGTAAATAATATACAAATTTAATTACATGATCAAATAATTTATCATCATTATGAGTTAACTTATATAAATGATGCTAGCATAATTGGTCAGTTTTAGAATTATGGTATGCTCATAAATATAAGCATAATATTGCCATTCAAAAACTTTTCTCTTGTATCATCATCAACCTCAATCTTGTTATATAAGTTAATTTTTTAGTCAAAATAGCGAAATATTCAAAGTAAAGCAAGTAAAACATCATAGTATACTTTTATCAATCAAATAACCTTTCAAAATAAACCTATAAATCTTCTATTATGTAAGCTAACAATTGATTAGAGATTAAATGAAATCATTTATTTTACATTTTCTTTTATATTTGAACATTTTGTATTAATGAGCTATTGAGGTGGTGAGCATATTGAGTTAAACAAATGTGTTGAGTAACTCATAATTCAAATGCAAGATAGTATTTTTTTTTATTGTTTTCTCAATTATTATTTGAAATTTTGCTTTTGTTGTATTCTTAGAAAGTTTGTTGCCTTAGATGGACCTCATTTTTTCTAGAGCTTTTGTCTTCAAAATAGTAACTATCAAAACTCATAATTTAAATTGTAGCCCCTTCTCTTAATACAAATCTTATCATAAAGAGGGGAGTCAAAGTCATATAGCCAAACTTTGTGTCTAAAGGATATAAGAAGACTTGGTAATGCTTGAAGTTAGTCACGTTTAAAAAAAGTTTATGATGGAACTATTACTAACACATGAACATACTAATCTAAACTTTAATATGTGGATAAGGATAGCTCAATTAGTGAGTTAATGGAATCAGTTACAAGCTAAGCATGTGAGATTACTGGTCCATGGACAGAAATATTGATTATGTGATGAAGTATTTGTTAAAAGTTGGATGTTAAGAAGTAGCTCTTGGAAGTAGGTTAAGTGATCTTCAAGATGAGTCCAATGATTTTGATGCCTCTAATATGCTTAATATAATTCTATTGGGTTCACATTGTTGTTGATGGCTTTTAAAATAAATTTTCTAAGTTCAACATGATCGACGATTCTAAAAGTTCAAAATGATTAATGATTTCGATTAAAGTAGAAGAGAGGAGGAAAGGGATTGATTTCAGCCATGGTGGAGGGATGGGGAGAAGATGAGTGAAGTTCACATCATATTTTTACAAAACTCTTTGAATTTCATTAAAAAACAATTGAAATGAAGGAGGGAAGAGCTTATACCTTCTTTGGATGGAAGCTCTTAATTTCCTTGCTTTAGAGAAGTGGAATCTTCTTGATCTTCTTGATGAAGAGAGGGCAACGGAATGATGGGGTTTCAGCTAAGGTAAGAAGAAGAAGAAAAAAAGTAGAGAGGTGGGCGACCGAGGGAGGAGAGAAGATGAGAGGGAAAGGGAGAGGGGATTTTCGACCAAAATGAGAGTGAGGAATGGGATTTCAAAAATTCATGAGGGCATTTTCTTAAATGATAGATAATTTTAAAATTTTAAA
>JXCR01143414.1:187800-209070 GCA_002079205.1 Phalaenopsis hybrid cultivar
CCTGAAAGTTCAGAACTTGCAAGGCATATATATATATATATATATATATATATATAATTTTGCAGGAATTAAAACATGCTTGTATAAAAAGTAGGAAGTACAAGTTTAAGGTGTGTTTACCAGATCCTATATGATATTTTAGTATATCCTATTTATTTAACTGTATAGATGGTTTCTTAAGCAAGGTATAATAGATTCTAATCATCCTTCAAGGTATCCAAAAGAGTATGAGAAAGGTCTAGGGACCGGGCCCTGGGCATCTCACAATCTTTTGAAAAAGACTCGAGCTCGTTCAAACTCATTAGGTTGCTTAATAACTCATTGTTATCATACCCTTATTCTCAATGAACTGATGTTCTAGCCAACCCTAAGAAAGGGGTAGTTATCACTTGATGTTTCATTTATAAATTATATAGGTAAAGACCTTTAGGGGCAATTTGGTCTAATTAAGAAACTTAACACTTTGATTTTAAAGATGAGCTTGTAGTGTTTTAAAAAGGTTTTGAATAAGTTCTAGATTCTTTTCTAAATCTCATTAAACAAAATTTTAATTAAGCCTAGTTCACTACTAAGTCCTTAAAAAATAATGGGTAAATTTGTAATTTTAGAAAAATATTTAAATGTTTATACCTTTAATCCTTATCATGAATCATAAATCATTTCAAAACCATTAAGTGGGGCATAAAATCAGTGAGTTATGTTCTTCCAAAAATCAAACCCCTCACCTTAATATATTTTTTTATTTAAATATTCTTCTAAATTTAATCAATTTTAAGAAAATTACAAATTTATCCTTTACAAGATCAAAGTGAAGTTGGTTACTACCATTTATACCTTTCATATTACAATCATCAAAACATATCAATTAAGATTATTTGCTAGCCTAAATATTAATTAAGCCTTAAATTCCAAAATTACCCTTTTTCCCCTAAGGCCTTAATACCCTATAATTCATTAAATTAGACTCAAATTATTTGAAATTTTTATGTTACCCCACTCATGAGTTAATTAGAATATCAGAGGAGAAAATGTGATTTTTCTGAATTTATTTAATTTTATAATTATTTTTAATGCAAAAATAGGAATTTGCAATGAAAATTTAATAACTCAACCAATAAAAAACTTCTATCCTTAAGAAAATTATTGAAAGTTTATCTAAATTAGAGGATCACTTAGACCCATTTTCATAATTTGAGAGATTTAGGTTAATTATTAGAATTATTTGTTTTTTTAGCATTAATTAAAAATAAAAAATTATTTAAGTAGAAAATTAAGTTTTTTTATTTTTATTAAATCTATCTGAGTCCAAGGAATACAAAGAAATAAATTTCATATTTTTTTTTATTTATATTTTAATTATTGGAATTATTTTAGTGAAAAATTAAAGAAAATTTATTTTTAAGCCTTTAAAATTACTAACTTGACTTAGAAAATTAGGAAAATTACTTTAATTGATTCCAAGTTATGAGGAAGCCAAATATGAAATTTTAGTGTGCTTTTATGATTTTGCAATTTTTATGATTTTTAATTAATTTTTTGTTATTTTATTGTCCAAAAAGAGCTAAGAAATGAAGTATTTATTTTAGTTCTAATTTTATTTTTCTCAGGTTCCTTTGGTCATAAGGAGCTCCCAAAATCAATTTTGGTAATTTTTAAAGTAGCATTTTAATTATTATAATTATTTTAATGCAAAAAACGTAATTTCACTTGATTAATCCATTTGATTAATCCAATTAACTCCAATTGACTTGAAATTCTTATGGGGAGCTCCTCTCACATTAAATTACAGTGGAGAATGTTTTTTATATCATTTATATTTGTAATTACTCCAAATTAATTTTATTTCATTTTTTAGGGTTAGTGATAGTTAAGATTATTTTTATTGAGCTAAACCAAGTTTATATTTTTTCTATGGTCCTCTGACCACAGTGAACCTAAAAAAATAAATTTTATATTTTTATGAGGAGAATTTTAATTATTATATTTATTTTAACAAAACAGGCTTTATTAACTTGAAAATTAGATATCTTTGGTTAGAGATGCCCCCCCGACTTTGGAAAAACTAGGAGAGATACCTAACAACAGATACATCAAAAGCTCCATGGTCCCATGCCATGGTGAAATGTTTATTAAAATGGAGAATCAAAATAAAAAAAAACACCATTGATATAATTAAAAATTATTCATGCATCAATTGGACATGAATATATTTTCACATTGTTCTCCTCTGTTCATTGAGCAAAAGAGTATTTTTATTTTATTTTTGTGATTTTTCTACACAAAGATATGCATTTTTGAAGTTTTGGCTATTTAAATAAATAAGAAAATTCCCATTTTCCTACTTAAGTGACGCGGCGCCACGCAATCCTCAGCTTCTCTAAACTTTCCATGTGGTGCGCTCCCATTTGATGCCGCCACTTGAGTCAGCTGCCACGCGTCTCCACTGTACCACTCGCTCTTCTCGTCTGGTGCAATCAGAGCCCTCTGTTTGATAAACACGTGATCCAACAACTACGGGTCATCATCCCCAAATCCCTAGCCTGAGAACTGTCCACATTCAAACCCTAATATCTCTCTCAATACTCAATTAAATTAAGCGAGGTTTATTCCTATCGACTCGTCTTGACTAGGAGAACATATCTATACAGTTAATCAAGCCTTAAATCAATTATATGAGTATGTAGAATCAAATGAAGCTCAGTTTAGTATTATGTTTCAATACCTTTGCCCAAAAGGTGTGGCCTCGATTGGGTGCTTCCAAAAGCTTGCCTTGAGTCCAAAGAGCTCTTAGATGAAGCTTCAAGCCGTGGTGAAATGCATAGATATGAAATTGACCAAGGCCAATTTAGGGGCTCGATCAAAGTCCATCTTAGGGTGGTCTGGTGATGGGGCTTTTGTGGGGTATTTTCTTCTCTCACTTAGGGGATGGTGTGGGTGCATTTAATTTGAATTTGGTGGAGTCTAGAGGGATGTTCTATTTTGGGCTTAATTTTGAACTCCAAAATTGAGCTCAGGCAGTGGGTTTAAGGGCTTGAGGATGGTTGGGTTGAACTCAAGAGGTCTTGAAGAGGCTCTGGGAGCAATTTGGCAGAGTTTCCCTATGGAATTTCAAGCTCCCCCCTCTTGTCCATGGAGGGTGGGTTTAAATAGAGGGGGAAGAAGAGACCATCAGGGGCAATTGGTGGGTGCCATAATCTGCTTAGGTGGAGGACATGAAGGGGAAACAATCCAATTGGAATGATCCAACTTAGTTGGGTTCAATTTTGAGTTTTGGCCTAGGTAGAGCCTTTGAACATGGGTTTTTCGGCGACCTAAGTGGCCGGCCGGCTAGGGAGGGGTAACCATCTAGCTCAAGGAGGTCAGGGCTTGGGTTTGCTGAAGTCAATTGGGGTTGTCCATGTTTATAGGTTTTGAATTAAAATATGATGGGGGAAGGGTCATTTTTGGTCAAGTCATGGTCTGGGGATGGGTTCACTCACCAAGGATGGTTTGGATGCTGAGGGAAATCAGATGATTCAACTTAATCATCATGGTGAGGTCTCTATCCAAGTGATTTTCCATAAGCATGAGGTTTGATTTTTCATTACGTGGGTTAAAAGGATCTTAAGGATATTTGAAAGTGTCTTGGCCTCTTGCCATTGATAGCTTGATGAGGTAACAAGGCTCCCATGGCTCATCTATGGCTTGGGAGTGGCTTGGCTCTTTTGGATGAAAGGGGATTTTGAATTTATTTGGTATTTTTGGTGAATTTTGGCATGATGCTTGATTTGGAATGATTTGATCATGAATTTAAAACTTAGGGAATGGTTTTAATCAAATGGATGATGAAGAGAAAAAAATGTCATGCGGGCTTTGGATTTGGGTTTTTGAAATTAGATGTAGTGGGATTGGGCTTTAGAAATTGAGATTTAATTTGGGATAATTGAATATTTAATTTGGTATCGGAAGATGTCATGAAGAGTTTGGAAGTGATTTCAAGTGATTTGAATTGAATTTGAAGGCCAATTTGGTGGATTTAGTCATATGGTCAAAATTGGGGCCTTTTGATTTAAGTAAAATTGGGATTGCAATTGGGTCAAATTGGGCTTGAATTTGGTTTAGATTAGGATTAAGTATATTAAATTTTGGTTTGTATTTGAAATTGGGCAAGATTGGGGTCAATTGGGCCAAAATTAAGGCAAATTTAAGGAAATTGGGCCCTTAAGGGAAAAATTGGGGCCTTTGGTCAAATTTGGTAAAATTGGTCAAATTGGATCAGTGTTAAGGTTAAAATTTGAAAATGGGAATATTTGGGATGATCTTGAATTTTTGGGAATTTTTTGAATTTTTGAAAATTTTGGGTCATGAAGGGCATTTTGGTAATTTTTGGCAATTTTGGTGGTATTTTGTGAATTTGGTGATTTAGGTGAATTTTGGCCAATTTATGTAGTGGTTAGTGGTTTGAGATGATTTTGGAAAAATTTGGGTATTTTGGGCAATTTTAGGATTTTTGGCAAAAATTAGGGTTGTAGGGGTATTTTGGTAATTTGCTGATTTTGGGCTAGAATGACAAATTAGCCATGAAGCCATGCCAAACCAATAGGATCCATATGAGGATTCATTTTGGATGCTCAATATGCTGGTTCTAACCCTCTTAGCCAAAACTATAGGTATAGATTCATTCATATAAGCTTTCTAAAAGGAGTTATGGGACTAAATCAAGGGGTCTTAGGGTCTGGAGTATGTAAGAAAGTTTATTGGGTGCAAGCAATCTCAACCAAAACCTGACCACCCAGGGTTAGTCCTAAGGTCTTACCATCCTATGGGAGAGTCTCCTTGAGTTCCCCCATACTGACCTCGCCTACTAAGTGTTAGAGGTTAGGACCAATATGTGGAACTTTAAGTTGAGCAAAGAAGAATTTGGAATTTCTAATGGTGAGGGGTCTCTTTCTAGTCCTCTAGGAATAGTCAACAGAAAAATTCTATGGCTAGACCCTAGGCTACTAAAGAGGAAAAAAACTAGACCCCGACAAAAAATGAGGTCAATAGACGCGGAAGGCAACTTCGAATGGGAGCGTGTCACATAGTCTTTCAGAGTTGCCAAGGATCTAGTCAGCGCCGCGTGGATAAGTAGATAAATAGGGTATTTTGGATTTAATTAAATANCATAACTCATTGTTATCATACCCCTATTCTCAATGAACTGATGTTCTAGCCAACCCTAAGAAAGGGGTAATTATCACTTGATGTTTTAGTTATAAATTATATAGGTAAAGACCTTTAGGGTCAATTTGGTCTAATTAAGAAACTTAGCACTTTGATTTTAAAGACGAGCTTGTAGTGTTTTAAATAGGTTTTGAATAAGTTATAGATTCTTTTCTAAATCTCATTAAACAAAATTTTAATTAAGCCTAGTTCACTACTAAGTCCTTAAAAATTAATGGGTAAATTTGTAATTTTAGAAACATATTTAAATGTTTATACCCTTAATCCTTATCATGAATCATAAATCATTTCAAAACCATTAAGTGGGGCTTAAAATTAGTGAGTTATGTTCTTCCAAAAATCAAACCCCTCACCTTAATATATTTTTTCTTTAAATATTCTTCTAAATTTAATCAATTTTAAGAAAATTACAAATTTATCCTTTACAAGATCAAAGTGAAGTTGGTTACTACCATTTATACCTTTCATATTACAATCATCAAAACATATCAATTAAGATTATTTGCTAGCCTAAATATTAATTAAGCCTTAAATTCCAAAATTACCCTTTTTCCCCTAAGGCCTTAATACCCTATAATTCATTAAATTAGACTCAAATTATTTGAAATTTTTATGTTACCCCACTCATGAGTTAATTAGAATATCAGAGGAGAAAATGTGATTTTTCTGAATTTATTTAATTTTATAATTATTTTTAATGCAAAAATAGGANTACTTGAAATTTTTATGTTACCCCACTCATGAGTTAATTAGAATATCAGAGGAGAAGATGTGATTTTTCAGAATTTATTTAATTTTATAATTATTTTTAATGCAAAAATAGGAATTTGCAATGAAAATTTAATAACTCAACCAATAAAAAACTTCTATCCTTAAGAAAATTATTGAAAGTTTATCTAAATTAGAGGATCACTTAGTCCCATTTTCATAATTTAAGAGATTTAGGTTAATTATTAGAATTATTTGTTTTTTAGCATTAATTAAATATAAAAAATTATTTAAGTAGAAAATTAAGTTTTTTATTTTTATTAAATCTATCTGAGTCCAAGGAATACAAATAAATAAATTTCATATTTTTTTATTTATATTTTAATTATTGGAATTATTTTAGTGAAAAATTAAAGAAAATTTATTTTTAAGCCTTTAAAATTACTATCTTGACTTAGAAAATTAGGAAAATTACTTTAATTGATTCCAAGTTATCAGGAAGCCAAATATGAAATTTTAGTGTGCTTTTATAATTTTGCAATTTTTATGATTTTTAATTAATTTTTTGTTATTTTATTGTCCAAAAAGAGCTAAGAAATGAAGTATTTATTTTAGTTCTAATTTTATTTTTCTCAGGTTCCTTTGGTCATAAGGAGCTCCCAAAATCAATTTTGGTAATTTTTAAAGTAGCATTTTAATTATTATAATTATTTTAATGCAAAAAATGTAATTTCACTTGATTAATCCATTTGAATAATCCAATTAACTCCAATTGACTTGAAATTTTTATGGGGAGCTCCTTTCACATTAAATTATGGTGGAGAATGTTTTTTATGTCATTAATATTTGTAATTACTCCAAATTATTTTTATTTCATTTTTTAGGGTTAGTGACAATTAAGATTATTTTTATTGAGCTAAACCAAGTTTATATTTTTTCTATGGTCCTCTGACCACAGTGAACCTAAAAAAATAAATTTTGTATTTTTATGAGGAGAATTTCAATTATTATATTTATTTTAACAAAACAGGCTTTATTAAATTGAAAATTAGATATCTTTGGTTAGAGATGCCCCCCCCGACTTTGGAAAAAACTAGGAGAGATACCTAACAACAGATATATCAAAAGCTCCATGGTCCCATGCCATGGTGAAATGTTTATTAAAATGGAGAATCAAAATAAAAAAAAACACCATTTATGTAATTAAAAATTATTCATGCATCAATTGGACATGAAGATATTTTCACATTGTTCTCCTCTGTTCATTGAGCAAAAGAGTACTTTTATTTTATTTTTGTGATTTTTCTACACAAAGATATGCATTTTTGAAGTTCTGGCTGTTTAAATAAATAAGAAAATTCCCATTTTCCTACTTAAGTGACGCGGCACCACGCAATCCTCAGCTTCTCCAAACTTTCCATGTGGTGCGCTCCCATTTGATGCCGCCACTTGAGTCAGCTGCCACGCGTCTCCACTGTACCACTCGCTCTTCTCGTCTGGTGCAATCAGAGCCCTCTGTTTGATAAACACGTGATCCAACAACTACGGGTCATCATCTCCAAATCCCTAGCCTGAGAACTGTCCACATTCAAACCTTAATATCTCTCTCGATACTCAATTAAATTAAGCGAGGTTTGTTCCTATCGACTCGTCTTGACTAGGAGAACATATATATACAGTTAATCAAGCCTTAAATCAATTCTATGAGTATGTAGAATCAAATGAAGCTCAGTTTAGTATTATGTTTCAATACCTTTGCCCAAAAGGTGTGGCCTCGATTGGGTGCTTCCAAAAGCTTGCCTTGAGTCCAAAGAGCTCTTAGATGAAGCTTCAAGCNCCCAAATCCCTAGCCTGAGAACTGTCCACATTCAAACCCTAATATCTCTCTCAATACTCAATTAAATTAAGCGAGGTTTATTCCTATCGACTCGTCTTGACTAGGAGAACATATCTATACAGTTAATCAAGCCTTAAATCAATTATATGAGTATGGAGAATCAAATGAAGCTCAGTTTAGTATTATGTTTCAATACCTTTGCCCAAAAGGTGTGGCCTCGATTGGGTGCTTCCAAAAGCTTGCCTTGAGTCCAAAGAGCTCTTAGATGAAGCTTCAAGCCGTGGTGAAATGCATAGATATGAAATTGACCAAGGCCAATTTAGGGGCTCGATCAAAGTCCATCTTAGGGTGGTCTGGTGATGGGGCTTTTGTGGGGTATTTTCTTCTCTCACTTAGGGGATGGTGTGGGTGCATTTAATTTGAATTTGGTGGAGTCTAGAGGGATGTTCTATTTTGGGCTTAATTTTGAACTCCAAAATTGAGCTCAGGCAGTGGGTTTAAGGGCTTGAGGATGGTTGGGTTGAACTCAAGAGGTCTTGAAGAGGCTCTGGGAGCAATTTGGCAGAGTTTCCCTATGGAATTTCAAGCTCCCCCCTCTTGTCCATGGAGGGTGGGTTTAAATAGAGGGGGAAGAAGAGACCATCAGNACTCAGGCAGTGGGTTTAAGGGCTTGAGGATGGTTGGGTTGAACTCAAGAGGTATTGAAGAGGCTCTAGGAGCAATTTGGCAGAGGCTCCCCATGGAATTTCAAGCTCCCCCCTCTTGTCCATGGAGGGTGGGTTTAAATAGAGGGGGAAGAAGAGACCATCAGGGGCAATTGGTGGGTGCCATAATATGCTTAGGTTGAGGATAGGAAGGGGCAACAATCCAATTGGAATGATCCAACTTAGTTGGGTTCAATTTTGAGTTTTGGCCTAGGTGGAGCCTTTGAACATGGGTTTTCCGGCGACCTAGGTGGCTGGCCGGCTAGGGAGGGGTCACCATCTAACTCAGGGAGGTCAGGGCTTGGGCTTGCTGAAGTCAATTGGGGTTGGCCATGTGTATAGGTTTTGAATTAAAATAGGATGGGGGAAGGGTCATTTTGGGTCAAGTCATGGTCTGGGGTTGGGTTCACTCACCAAGGATGGTTTGGATGCTGAGGGAAATCAGATGATTCAACTTAATCATCATGGTGAGGTCTCTATCCAAGTGATTTTCCATAAGCATGAGGTTTGATTTTTCATTACGTGGGTTAAAAGGATCTTAAGGATATTTGAAAGTGTCTTGGCCTCTTGCCATTGATAGCTTGATGAGGTAACAAGGCTCCCATGGCTCATCTATGGCTTGGGAATGGCTTAGCTCTTTTGCATGAAAGGGGATTTTGAATTTATTTGGTATTTTTGGTGAATTTTGGCATGATGCTTGATTTGGAATGATTCGATCATGAATTTAAAACTTAGGGAATGATTTTAATCAAATGGATGATGAAGAGAAAAAAAAATGTCATGCGGNCATGAATTTAAAACTTAGGGAATGGTTTTAATCAAATGGATGATGAAGAGAAAAAAATGTCATGCGGGCTTTGGATTTGGGTTTTTGAAATTAGATGTAGTGGGATTGGGCTTTAGAAATTGAGATTTAATTTGGGATAATTGAATATTTAATTTGGTATCGGAAGATGTCATGAAGAGTTTGGAAGTGATTTCAAGTGATTTGAATTGNATGCGGGCTTTGGATTTGGGTTTTTGAAATTAGATGTAGTGGGATTGGGATTTAAAAATTGAGATTTAATTTGGGCTAATTGAATATTTAATTTGGTATCGGAAGATGTCATGAAGAGTTTGGAAGTGATTTCAAGTGATTTGAATTGAATTTGAAGGCCAATTTGGTGGATTTAGTCATATGGTCAAAATTGGGGCCTTTTGATTTAAGTAAAATTGGGATTGCAATTGGGTCAAATTGGGCTTGAATTTGGTTTAGATTAGGATTAAGTATATTAAATTTTGGTTTGTATTTGAAATTGGGCAAGATTGGGGTCAATTGGGCCAAGATTAAGGCTAATTTAAGGAAATTGGGCCCTTAAGGGCAAAATTGGGGCTTTTGGTCAAATTCGGTAAAATTGGTCAAATTGGTCAAATTGGTCAAATTGGTCAATTTGGATCAGTGTTAAGGTTAAAATTTGAAAATGGGAATATTTGGGATGATCTTGAATTTTTGGGAATTTTTTGAATTTTTGAAAATTTTGGGTCATGAAGGGCATTTTGGTAATTTTTGGCAATTTTGGTGGTATTTAGTGAATTTGGTGATTTAGGTGAATTTTGGCCAATTTATGTAGTGGTTAGTGGTCTGAGATGATTTTGGAAAAATTTGGGTATTTTGGGCAATTTTGGGATTTTTGGCAAAAATTAGGGTTGTAGGGGTATTTTGGTAATTTGGTGCTTTTGGGCTAGAATGGGCAAATTAGCCATGAGGCCATGCCAAACCAATAGGATCCATATGAAGATTCATTTTGGATGCTCAATATGCTGGTTCTAACCCTCTTAGCCAAAGACTATGGGTATAGATTCATTCATATAAGCTTTCTAAAAGGAGTTATGGGACTAAATCAAGGGGTCTTAGGGTCTGGAGTATGTAAGAAAGTTTATTGGGTGCAAGCAATCTCAACCAAAACCAGACCACCCAGGGTTAGTCCTAAGGTCCTACCATCCTATGGGAGAGTCCCCTTGAGTTCCCCCATACTGACCTCACCTACTAAGTGCTAGAGGTTAGGACCAATATGTGGAACTTCAAAGTTGAGCAAAGAAGAATTTGGAATTTCTAATGGTGAGGGGTCCCTTTCTAGTCCTCTAGGAATAGTCAACAGAAAAATTCTATGGCTAGACCCTAGGCTACTAAAGAGGAAAAAAACTAGACCCCGACAAAAAATGAGGTCAACAGACGCGGAAGGCAACATCGAATGGGAGCGCGTCACATAGTCTTTTAGAGTTGCCAAGGATCTAGTCAGCGCCGCGTGGATAAGTAGATAAATAGGGTATTTTGGATTTAATTAAATACTGAAACTTCAAAAATTCATAACTTGGTGTAGAAAAATAATAAAAATAAAATAAAAGTACCTTCTTGCTGAGTGAATAGAGAAGAAAAATGTGGAATAAAAATAAAAATTATTTATTGTGTCTTTGATTTGTAATTAATTGAATACCCTATGGACTATTTTAAATTTAATTATGTAAATATTAATCACCATGGCTTGAAATTTTGGAGATTGATTCCTCATGATAGTAAGGATGTCTCCTGATTTTTTGAAGGTTAGAGGACACCTCTAGCTCTGAAACCCTAATTTTTAAGTATATTGGCCCATTTTAATAAATTAATTATATAAANAGTGTCTTTGATTTGTAATTAATTAAATACCCTGTGGACTATTTTAAATTTAATTATGGAAATATTAATCACCATGGCTTGAAACTTTGGAGATTGATTCCTCATGATAGTAAGGATGTCTCATGATTTTTTGAAGGTCAGAGGACACCTCTAGCTCTGAAACCCTAATTTTTAAGTATATTGGCCCATTTTAATAAATTAATTGTATAAAGTAAAATCTTAATAAAAAAATACGAGGTCTGCTTTGGTAGGTTTCCTGTGGTCAGAGGACTCTAGAAAATATGTAAAATACATTTAAATAATTGTGTATAACTTTCTAGCTAATTAAGTGCTCAAAATTTATAAAAAATTAAATAAATATATTATTATAAAAAATTAACAAAAATGATTTCACACTGTAAATAATGATTATTTTAAGTCACTGTAAAAATTTGANTTTTCTAGCTAATTAAGTGCTCAAAATTTATAAAAAATTAAATAAATATACTATTATAAAAAATTAACAAAAATGATTTCACACTGTAAATAATGATTATTTTAAGTCACTGTAAAAATTTGAAACCCATTTGAGTTAATTTGATCAGCAAAATCCATTTTTCAAATAAAATGACATTTTGTATTAAAATAATTATAATAATTAAAATATAATTAAGAAATTATGAAAATTGGTTTTCTAAGTTACTTGTGAGTAGGTTCACTTAGGAAAAATAACAATTATTTTAAAATAAATAGTTCATTTTTGAGCTAGTTCTTGAATTTAAAATAATTAAAAATAATAAAAAATTCCAAAAATATGAAAATGAACCAAAATGTTCCTAATTGTTTTCTAATCACTTGGTACCTTTTAAAATATTTTTAATAATTTTTTCTAATGTAGTTATGTATTTTTAAATGTCAAAAATGTATTTTCCTTACTTTTTCATTAAAATAATTATAATAAGTAGAATAAAAATCATAAAAATGAAAGTTTGCTTCTCTGTGTTCTCTGGACTTAGAAAAATTTTAAAAAAATAAAAAGTAACTTTTGAAATTAAAATATATTTTTTATTTAATTAATCACTAAAATCACTATAATTATAAGAATTAAAATATAATTTGAAAAATCATGAAATTTTATCCAAGTGGTCCTTTGACCTAGGTGAACCTTCCTATGAACAAAAATCTTACTTTGATTAGTTAAATAAATTAATATTGAAAATCCTACTTTGAGCTAAAATAGTTATATAAATTAAATAAAAATTAAATTAATCATAATTTCTCCTTTGATATTTTAATTGACCCATGAGTGGGGTACCATACAAATTTCAAAGTCATTTGAGTTGTATTTAATGAGTTATGAAGTGAAGAGGCCCTAGGAGCAAAATGGTAATTTGAGATTTTGATACCCTAATTAATTTTTTGTTTAACCAAAGGGGCAAGTGGATAATTTTGATCGTAATAAACCCTTTTGGATGCTTGAAATATAATGGGTTAAAAGATAGAAACCAACTGGTCACCTTTTTATGATACAAGTGAAATTGTAATTTTATAAATTATTATTACTTGGAGATTAATTTAGTTGGATGATAATAAGGTAGCAGGCTTAAACTAGAAAGATAATAATTCACTTATTTGAACCCCCTTAGTGGTGATTAGATGATAGCATGACCCCTTAATGAGAATTGAATTTCATTTAATTTAACACCTTTGATTATTACAAACCTACCCCAAAGATTGGATTTAAGGGCTTGGTAGTGAGCTAGGTTTGATATTTAAACTTATTTAAAGAGGTTTAGAAAAGAGGAATATGATTAATTTATGAATACCCTTAAACACCCAACTTTAGTGGTGCGTATAAGATCCTTAATGACTTGAGTTTGCCCTAAAGGTACCCACTTTTATAATTCTTAAGTAGAACATTAAGTGACATCCATACTACCCCACTCTCAGGATGATTAAAGTATTAATGTTCACTGAGCATAGGGTGTATTAATTCATTGAAACTAAATCTGACTTTGGATGATTAACTGAATATTATAATAAGTTCAAATGAACTAAAAACATTTCAAAGGGTTTTAAAAGTTGTCTAGGGTTATCCTCAAACACTTTTGAAATCTTTTGGATATTTTGAAGGACTACAAAACTTATTATAGTTTGTTCCAGAAAATGAACCATTAGAATTTTTAGGGATCCACTAGGTTATGCTTCGGGACCAGATAATTCACCTAAATCAACAAAAATACCCTACACTACTTATCCTATTTTAATTGACCCAATGCTCAAGGATTTGAGTCTTCTCTAAGGTTTCTTAAATCCTTGTGAGAAACTGGGTAAACTTTTTTTTGCTACATATGGATCATCGGGATTTTTGTAAGTCTGAGGTCTAGGTGGTTAGGGCAATGACGATAATGCTAATGTGTGATAAAGCGAGGGATACGATGTGGGATTTTAAAATAGTATCTATTACCTCAAGGACCTTTAATAAAAGGAGAGGATAAGGACCGATGCTACTATTCAACGAATCTTGAGAAGATGATTGCCCCCAATATTCTTAGGTTGTTTGTAGTCCTAGCTCGATCGAAGTAATTAACCTGTGGACAACACTACTTTGCAAAGTATTTACAAAAATTTTATTTTTGTAAATACTTTGCAAAGTAGTGTTGTTTCAATTTTTGTAAATACCTGCATATCTCATAGTATTACTTATTTTTTCTTTCAAACTCCAATGCTATTTCAATGTCACCACGTAATGATGAGTGTCTCTTGCTAAACATTTTTTTCCTACCTCGAGCAACATTTCTNGCATGTCTGCACACATTACTTGCAAATGATGTTTTGTTGACCTCACTTTTGGTTGAGGTTTAGTTTTCCTCTTTAGTAGCCTAGGATATAGTCATAGGAATTTTCTGTTGACTATTTATAGATAATTAGAAAAGTAACTCTAATCATTAGAAATTCTATACTCCTCTTTGCTCAACTTGAAGTTTCACATATTGGTCCAACCTCTAGCACTTAGTAGGTGGGGTCAGTATGAGGAAGCTCAAGATGAGTCCCCATAGGATTGATTGACCTTAGGGTTGATTTTGGGTGTTGTTCTGGAGCTTGTTCACTCACTTACACTCCCTCTCACAATCATTCACAACCTTAAACTTACAAATTGTTGATTTTGATCCCTTGATCTTTCGGGAAACTCATATAGATGGTCCCCTAAACTCACTAGCCCTAAGCTAGAGTTTAGCTAAGACCAGTACATAGAGGACCCAAATGAGGTTTCCATTGCTCCATAACTGATATAGAGTGGTTGACACCCCAATTATACCAAAATTATCCAACTTGGCCTTTTGCCCCAAAATCCTCCAAATTACCTAGATACCCTTGAGCCCTAAATTTGGCCAAAATTGCCAAATTCACCCAAAATATCAAAACTTGTTCAAAAATTATTTCAAACCATTCGAAGATGCCAAAATTACCCAAAAACACCCAAAGATGCCGAATTTACCAAAATACCCCCAAAATTGCCAAAATTACAAAAATATCCTTGGCTCCCCANCTGCTTAGGTGGAGGACATGAAGGGGAAACAATCCAATTGGAATGATCCAACTTAGTTGGGTTCAATTTTGAGTTTTGGCCTAGGTAGAGCCTTTGAACATGGGTTTTTCGGCGACCTAAGTGGCCGGCCGGCTAGGGAGGGGTAACCATCTAGCTCAAGGAGGTCAGGGCTTGGGTTTGCTGAAGTCAATTGGGGTTGTCCATGTTTATAGGTTTTGAATTAAAATATGATGGGGGAAGGGTCATTTTTGGTCAAGTCATGGTCTGGGGATGGGTTCACTCACCAAGGATGGTTTGGATGCTGAGGGAAATCAGATGATTCAACTTAATCATCATGGTGAGGTCTCTATCCAAGTGATTTTCCATAAGCATGAGGTTTGATTTTTCATTACGTGGGTTAAAAGGATCTTAAGGATATTTGAAAGTGTCTTGGCCTCTTGCCATTGATAGCTTGATGAGGTAACAAGGCTCCCATGGCTCATCTATGGCTTGGGAGTGGCTTGGCTCTTTTGGATGAAAGGGGATTTTGAATTTATTTGGTATTTTTGGTGAATTTTGGCATGATGCTTGATTTGGAATGATTTGATCATGAATTTAAAACTTAGGGAATGGTTTTAATCAAATGGATGATGAAGAGAAAAAAATGTCATGCGGGCTTTGGATTTGGGTTTTTGAAATTAGATGTAGTGGGATTGGGCTTTAGAAATTGAGATTTAATTTGGGATAATTGAATATTTAATTTGGTATCGGAAGATGTCATGAAGAGTTTGGAAGTGATTTCAAGTGATTTGAATTGAATTTGAAGGCCAATTTGGTGGATTTAGTCATATGGTCAAAATTGGGGCCTTTTGATTTAAGTAAAATTGGGATTGCAATTGGGTCAAATTGGGCTTGAATTTGGTTTAGATTAGGATTAAGTATATTAAATTTTGGTTTGTATTTGAAATTGGGCAAGATTGGGGTCAATTGGGCCAAAATTAAGGCAAATTTAAGGAAATTGGGCCCTTAAGGGAAAAATTGGGGCCTTTGGTCAAATTTGGTAAAATTGGTCAAATTGGATCAGTGTTAAGGTTAAAATTTGAAAATGGGAATATTTGGGATGATCTTGAATTTTTGGGAATTTTTTGAATTTTTGAAAATTTTGGGTCATGAAGGGCATTTTGGTAATTTTTGGCAATTTTGGTGGTATTTAGTGAATTTGGTGATTTAGGTGAATTTTGGCCAATTTATGTAGTGGTTAGTGGTCTGAGATGATTTTGGAAAAATTTGGGTATTTTGGGCAATTTTGGGATTTTTGGCAAAAATTAGGGTTGTAGGGGTATTTTGGTAATTTGGTGCTTTTGGGCTAGAATGGGCAAATTAGCCATGAGGCCATGCCAAACCAATAGGATCCATATGAAGATTCATTTTGGATGCTCAATATGCTGGTTCTAACCCTCTTAGCCAAAGACTATGGGTATAGATTCATTCATATAAGCTTTCTAAAAGGAGTTATGGGACTAAATCAAGGGGTCTTAGGGTCTGGAGTATGTAAGAAAGTTTATTGGGTGCAAGCAATCTCAACCAAAACCAGACCACCCAGGGTTAGTCCTAAGGTCCTACCATCCTATGGGAGAGTCCCCTTGAGTTCCCCCATACTGACCTCACCTACTAAGTGCTAGAGGTTAGGACCAATATGTGGAACTTCAAAGTTGAGCAAAGAAGAATTTGGAATTTCTAATGGTGAGGGGTCCCTTTCTAGTCCTCTAGGAATAGTCAACAGAAAAATTCTATGGCTAGACCCTAGGCTACTAAAGAGGAAAAAAACTAGACCCCGACAAAAAATGAGGTCAACAGACGCGGAAGGCAACATCGAATGGGAGCGCGTCACATAGTCTTTTAGAGTTGCCAAGGATCTAGTCAGCGCCGCGTGGATAAGTAGATAAATAGGGTATTTTGGATTTAATTAAATACTGAAACTTCAAAAATTCATAACTTGGTGTAGAAAAATAATAAAAATAAAATAAAAGTACCTTCTTGCTGAGTGAATAGAGAAGAAAAATGTGGAATAAAAATAAAAATTATTTATTGTGTCTTTGATTTGTAATTAATTGAATACCCTATGGACTATTTTAAATTTAATTATGTAAATATTAATCACCATGGCTTGAAATTTTGGAGATTGATTCCTCATGATAGTAAGGATGTCTCCTGATTTTTTGAAGGTTAGAGGACACCTCTAGCTCTGAAACCCTAATTTTTAAGTATATTGGCCCATTTTAATAAATTAATTATATAAAGTAAAATCTTAATAAAAAAAATATGAGGTCTGCTTTGGTAGGTTTCCTGTGGTCAGAGGACTCTAGAAAATATGTAAAATACATTTAAATAATTGTGTATAACTTTCTAGCTAATTAAGTGCTCAAAATTTATAAAAAATTAAATAAATATATTATTATAAAAAATTAACAAAAATGATTTCACACTGTAAATAATGATTATTTTAAGTCACTGTAAAAATTTGAAACCCATTTGAGTTAATTTGATCAGTAAAGTCTATTTTTCAAATAAAATGACATTTTTGTATTAAAATAATTATAATAACTAAAATATAATTAAGAAATTATGAAAATTGGTTGTCTAAGTTACTTGTGAGTAGGGTCACTTAGGAAAAATAACAATTGTTTTAAAATAAATAGTTCATTTTTGAGCTACTTCTTGAATTTAAAATAATTAAAAATAATAAAAAATTCCAAAAATATGAAAATGAACCAAAATGTTCCTAATTGTTTTCTAATCACTTGGTACCTTTTAAAATATTTTTAATAATTTTTTTCTAATGTAGTTATGTATTTTTAAATGTCAAAAATGTATTTTCCTTACTTTCTCATTAAAATAATTATAATAAGTAGAATAAAAATCATAAAAATGAAAGTTTGCTTCTCTGTGTTCTCTGGACTTAGAAAAATTTTAAAAAAATAAAAAGTAATTTTTGAAATTAAAATATATTTTCTATTTAATTAATCACTAAAATCACTATAATTATAATAATTAAAATATAATTTGAAAAATCATGAAATTTTATCCAAGTGGTCCTCTGACCTAGGTGAACCTTCCTATGAACAAAAATCTTACTTTGATTAGTTAAAAAAAATAATATTGAAAATCCTACTTTGAGCTAAAATAATTATATAAATTAAATAAAAATTAAAATAATCATAATTTCTCCTTTGATATTTTAATTGACCCATGAGTGGGGTACCATACAAATTTTAAAGTCATTTGAGTTGTATTTAATGAGTTATGAAGTGAAGAGGCCCTAGGGGCAAAATGGTAATTTGAGATTTTGATACCCTAATTAATTTTTTGGTTAACCAAAGGGGCAAGTGGATAATTTTGATCGTAATAAACCCTTTTGGATGCTTGAAATATAATGGGTTAAGAGATAGAAACCAACTGGTCACCTTTTTATGATACGAGTAAAATTATAATTTTATAAATTATTATTACTTGGAGATTAATTTAGTTGGATGATACTAAGGTAGCAGGCTTAAACTAGAAAGATAATAATTCACTTATTTGAACCCCCTTATTGGTGATTAGATGATAGCATGACCCCTTAATGAGAATTGAATTTCATTTAATTTAACACCTTTGATTATTACAAACCTACCCCAAAGATTGGATTTAAGGGCTTGGTAGTGAGCTAGGTTTGATATTTAAACTTATTTAAAGAGGTTTAGAAAAGAGGAATATGATTAATTTATGAATACCCTTAAACACTACAGACCCAACTTTAGTTTTGCGTACAAGATCCTTTATGACTTGAGTTTGCCCTAAAGGTACCCACTTTTATAACTCTTAAGTAGAACATTAAGTGACAGCCAGACTACCCCACTCTCAGGATGATTAAAGTATTAATGTTCACTGAGCATAGGGTGTATTAATTCATTGAAATTAAATCTGACTTTGGATGATTAACTGAATATTATAATAAGTTCAAATGAACTAAAAACATTTCAAAGGGTTTTAAAAGTTGTCTAGGGTTATCCTCAAACACTTTTGAAATCTTTTGGATATTTTGAAGGACTACAAAACTTATTATAGTTTGTTCCAGAAAATGAACCATTAGAATTTTTAGGGATCCACTAGGTTATGCTTCGGGACCAGATAATTCACCTAAATCAACAAAAATACCCTACACTACTTATCCTATTTTAATTGACCCAATGCTCAAGGATTTGAGTCTTCTCTAAGGTTTCTTAAATCCTTGTGAGAAACTGGGTAAACTTTTTTTTGCTACATATGGATCATCGGGATTTTTGTAAGTCTGAGGTCTAGGTGGTTAGGGCAATGACGATAATGCTAATGTGTGATAAAGCGAGGGATACNATTTTTTTTGCTACATATGGATCATCGGGATTTTTTTAAGTCTGAGGTCTACGTGGTTAGGGCAATGAAGATAATGCTAATGTGTGATAAAGCGAGGGATACGATGTGGGATTTTAGAATAGTATCTATTACCTCAAGGCCTTTAATAAAAGGAGAGGATAAGGACCGATGCTACTATTCAACGACTCTTGAGAAGATGATTGCCCCCAATATTCTTAGGTTGTTTGTAGTCCTAGCTCGATCGAAGTAATTAACCCGTGGACAACACTAATTTGCAAAGTATTTACAAAAATAAAATTTCTTTTACATGATCAAATAAATTTTATATGCATGAAAATTAAATTTAAAAAATGAAAACTTATGATGGTCCATGGTTAATCACTTGGATCGAGGTCAGGACTGCCCTCCGTAGACTATCGGGTTGGTAGCTCTTAGTTAAGGTTGGGAAGCACACTGTCCAGCTCTGAACCCCCACCTTTACTAATGTCTTACACCCAGTCCCGATCTTTTACCTGTGACTATGGGTTTTATTTTACTTGTGTTTTCCCTATGACTCGTTTTCTGACTTTTTCTCATACCAGACGCTTCCATTTACCTTCTCGCCAATTATTTAAATTTTTAGCAAGTATNATGTGACTATGGGTTTTCTTTTACTTGTGTTTTCCCTATGACTCATTTTCTGACTTTTTCTCATACCAGACGCTTCCATTTACCTTCTCGCCAATTATTTAAATTTTTAGCAAGTATATTATGTTTTATGATACTGAACATGCAACGATAACAATGGCCTAGGTATGCATTTATATTTTATGCAATACAATTTTATTTATTTATTTTGTAGTACTTTCTTACATGCATTTATTTACCTTGCTTACAAAAAACTCTTCAAAATTGAAAATTATAAAACCATTCTAAAAATTAAACAACATTTAAATAAAAAAACAAAATTAATATAACAATAGCATAATATGTCCTTTTAAATTTATGGGAATCCCTCATATGAGGTAACCCACGACTGCTAACTAGATCTCCTCAGTTTAAATGATCTTAACAACTCATTTTAACTAAGTAAATTCAAAAGAAAATAGTGGTACCAGAATGAGGGNCATAACAATAGCATAATATGTCCTTTTAAATTTATGGGAATCCCTCATATGAGGTAACCCACGGCTGCTAACTAGATCTCCCCAGTTTAAATGATCTTAACAACTCATTTTAACTAAGTAAATTCAAAAGAAAATAGTGGTACCAGAATGAGGGAACTGTAGGATCCTAATCGGTGTCGCTCAAATTAACTTTATCCCCTCAATAATGCTTGAATAACAAAAATTTTCATTTAATCGTTTTGAACCTTAGACTTTAGGACTGCTATTTTGACTAGGAGCTTGGTTCTAACTTCGAGGGTAGCATTCTGTAATAGTAAGTGGATCTACAACAACAAATCTTTCCTTAGAATTAAATAACATGTCATAGGATTTGTTTACCTAGTGCAACATAAATCCTCACCTCATCTTTAGGCCTTTACACAATCATTTTTTGAAATTTAAGTCGTAACTCATTTTAGGATTCCATGGTTGTCGTTCATCATGACATAAGCCCTCCTATCTTCAAGACTATTTGTATGATTGTGTCATCCAAATGTAAGTCCTAATTAATAAAATTGGCAAGATGAAATATTCAATAATTTTTTTCTCGAAATTGAAGCCAAACCATAGGATGGTTTGGGTAGTCATTGATCTTCTCCTCGGGATTTGTGACAACCCTTAGTTTTCTCCCTTTGGATTTCATAAAAATGTTCCAAATTCGAGCTTTTCCATTTGACTCTCCTTGGTCTGATATTTGAAAATTCCTACTCTTTGAAAATTTTTAAGACAATATTTTCTAATCTAAATTGAGAGTTTTCTTAGGTGACATCGATCATTTAAGATGTAATTAACTATAGAGGCTCGCCCTTATAGGAAACTTTAGAACTCAACTTAAAATAAACTCTATCTAATTGTTCATATTAGATAAGGGAACTTGTCAGTAAATATAAAGATTCTCAGACTAAATTGGATGTCATAAATTCTTTAATTTATTTAATCGAGCCTCACAGATAAGTGATATGTCTATCGGGATAAGTATATCACTTGTGATGTTGTGGTTGTTTATTGAAACTATTATCTACATGAGATCAGTTTGGTCTCGTATTTTTAAAATTAAAACATTACTTTCCAAAATTATAATATATATATATATATATATATATATATATATATAT
>JXCR01143414.1:210262-231915 GCA_002079205.1 Phalaenopsis hybrid cultivar
ACCGACATACGCCTAGGTGCCTAACATCCTTGTGCCAAACACTGGGCAACCCAACAAATATTTTTAACCAAGTCTTTCACATAGCCATATGAGTTGCTATTAGGCATGACCTGAATATTAGGAGTCTAATGAGGTTTCTCCATTTTATCCCACCCCCCAAGAACCAATGAGATGGATATTACGTGGATTAAGTCCCATTATTCTATAGAATTTTGGAGGGAAACCAACCAATAGCCAAGCTAGCTGATGGAAAAGTTGGGGATTCAAAATTTATTTGGCATTTGTGAGTTTTTTAACTGAGAAGAGAGCTATAGAGCATTTCTTTCTTGGAGAAGGAGAGAACCCTAAAATAAAGAGGGAGTTTCTACCTCATTCTTCTTGCATTGTCTTCTTCTTATTCACCAACTTCTTCATTTCATCTCTTCTTCTCTGCTTTCTCATTTTCTTGAGAGTGAGAGAGGATATCTTCATTTTCTCAAGTTCCAAGAGAAAAAATGAAGGAGTTTAACTACCTAATGGACAAGTGGAACTTAGAGCTAGAGAGAACACTTCTTAAAACATCGTAGTGATGAAAAACTGTAAACATTTTTCTTCCTTTTCTTAGAAAGACCATAGGCTAGTGTTAGAGGATTAATTTAGGTGGTTGTTATAGAGAGCTACTAGGTTAGGAAGCCATCTTCTTTGTATCCTTTGCGTTCCCTGACTTTATTATCATAGCCATAGCGTTTAACCCATTTTAAAATAGGTTGAGTCCTTCTNTGGCAAGACTTCTACAACCAACTTTTGGCTCATAGTAACCAAGCTAGACCCACTTAACCCACCCTAGATGAGCTATGGACCAAAGGTCCCCTAAATAAAGGGATTTTTTTCCTAAATTTCTTAATTCAAAGATATCTTTGCCAAAACCTATCACCTGCCCAAATTAATTGTTGTGACAGATTCCTCTGAGGTTCATGAGCCACCTAAGCACCTCCCTTGCCATGGTCAGCCACCCTAATCACTGGAGGAGCAAAAAATCAAGACCCCTCATGCCTAAGTTCAAACCCAATTTCACCCGTCCAATGTGTTTAGCTTTGATTGGTGCTTAACATCATGAAACCCTCCACCTAAGCTCCACATTGCACCCAAATGAAGGCCATGACAACCACCCTAAGTTGTTTTACTTAAACCCCTCTTCCATGGCAAAAAATGAAACTAAAAAAATTTTCTTGAGGGAACCCTATTTAAACTTTTTCCAGAGCTCCTTCAAGACTACACAACCCCATTGCTACCATTCTTTAGCCATCTTCCTCATCACTTGAGCTCAACTTTTGAGCTCAAAATCAAAGCAAAATTCAACTTTCCTCAAAAACTCTCTCAAACCCCAAATTGATTTGCTCTTGAGCTTCACCAGAGTAAGAGAGGAAGATCCCCATCAAAATTCCCCTTAGTTGAGCCCTCTAACCTATCCTTAGACCAAGGCTGCTCCACCCTTTGATCAAACTCATACTTGGAGCCTTCATTAGAGGAAAAAAAAATCCACAAGGTTCGTCAGACTCCACTGACGCTTCCAAAAGCACCCTATTAAGGCCTCACCTCTTGGGCAAAGGCATAGCTCACTAACCCTAATTTTGGACTCAATTTGGATCTTTGTGAAGAAAGCTTGCAATTCATAGCAATGCATCCTATAGATGTACTCGTCTTGAGTAGATGAAGGTGTAAGAACAATCCCAAAGTGATTTGGTTGAGTCTAGGCCGAGATCTTAGGGTTTAAAGTTGGTTGGTTCACGTTTTTTGGTTATCGGGGACGATGACGAAGGGCCGTTTAATCGAGCATGTATCGAATGGACGAACGAGATTAGGCCGGACCGATCCTTTGTGCGTGAACAGCGGGACACGTGGCTATTGAGTTGGATGGTGGTGCCGAACCAAAAAATGACGTGTGGTGCTTCGGAGAAGATGAGGATGACGCGACGCGTGATAGGGATAAATAGAAAATTAAAGCTTCTGCTTAATTAAAGAAATAACAGATTCTTAAAAATTCATAACTTTTCATAGAAAAATCATAAAAATAAAAAAAATACCTTCTTACTCAGTGAACAAAGACGAATAATGTGGATCAAAAATAAAAATTATTTTCCAAACATATGATTTTATATTAATTAAATACCCTCTGAGGTATTTTAACTCTCCATGACTAAGGA
Source organism: Phalaenopsis hybrid cultivar (assembly GCA_002079205.1). Classification (NCBI taxonomy): domain Eukaryota; kingdom Viridiplantae; phylum Streptophyta; class Magnoliopsida; order Asparagales; family Orchidaceae; genus Phalaenopsis; species Phalaenopsis hybrid cultivar. The sequence continues at coordinate 212,446 of JXCR01143414.1, forward strand.
GTGTTCACCATAGTTTGAGATTTTTATGGTTTATTCCTCATCACGGAAGGAATGTTTTTTGATTTTTCCAAGGTCAGAGGGCATCTCTATGCTCCTAACCCTAATTTTCAAGCCAAGGTGACCATTTTGGCNAGCTATATACATGCCTTGCAAGTACCGACCTTTCAAGTTGTGGAACGAGAAGACTCGTCTGGTATGCTTTACAGTTTACAATATCATTTTTTCTTGTACTTTCCGCACTGTATTTTTATAAAGCTTGCATGCTAAACAATGATGTCACCCTTAATGAAAACCAAAACTGCTAGGATAACTACAAAACCAAAACCAAAACTAAAACTAAAATCAACCAAGATAAAATTCAGCCCCACAATATTTAAAATATAAGACAACTCAAAATTTAATTACAAACATCACAAAAATAACAATTATAACTAAATTAAGACGTCTTTATATGACGATCGGGAATCCCTCGGAGGAGGTAACCTACGGTTGCTAACAAGGCTTCCCACGGTCTAAATGAAATTATGGAACTCATTAAGTTGAGTTCAGTAAATTCATTTGGACTAAGTGAATCCAATAGAAAATAGTGGTGCCGGAACAAGGGAACCTTAGGATCCTAACCAGTGTCGTTCTAATAACTTTAACAACCCCCATAAAATTTAAAGGACTACAACTATAGGGACATCTGATTTGACGCCATAACCTGACACACTAGACAACTTAAACTCATCATGATAAGGAGCTTGGAGCTAGCATAGTGGGCAACATGACCATCTTCAACAGCAAAACATATCTTCCTCAGCTAAACCAATTTCATTCCTTAGAATTAAACAACCAAGCCATAGAACTTTGAGATAGTTTGCTTATGCAACATAAATACTCACCTCATCTTTAGGCCATTGTACAGCTCTGTTGTACAATCTAAGCCCTAACTCATCTTAGGATTCTGAGGTTGTCGTTCGTCATGACCTAAATTCTCAAATCTTCTAGGCTATTTATGTGATTGATTCACACAAATGTAAGCCATAACTAATAGAATTGATAGGATGAAATATTCAAATAATTCTCTCTAAACTGAAGCCAAACAATAGGATAGCTTGGGAAGTCACCAAGGTTCTCCGCCGGATCTGTGACACCCCCTAGTTCTTCCTCCTTTGCACTCTAAAACAAAATATTACAAATTTAAATCATTCCTCTTTCATACCTCTAGGTTCAATCTCGTTGAAAAGTCTTATCCTTTTGTCCTCTTTGAAGACAATATTTCCTAATTTTTATCAATGGATTTCTTGAGTGACTCCGGTCATTTAAGATGTAATTAACTATAAGTGTTTGCCCTTGTAGGATGCTTGTTCGAACCTAACTTAATATAAACCCTATTTAATTCTTCATATTAAATAAGGGAACTTATCGACAAATAAAATGGTTTCACAGACCAAACGGATGTCATATATTTTTTAGTTTATTTGATCGAGCCTCACCCTCAAGTCTTGTGTTTATCTTNCGCCTAGGTGCCTAACATCCTTGTGCCAAACACTGGGCAACCCAACAAATATTCTTAACCAAGTCTTTCACATAGCCATATGAGCTGCTATTAGGCATGACCTGAATATTAGGAGTCTAATGAGGTTTCTCCATTTTATCCCACCTCCCCAAGAACCAATGAGATGGATATTATGTGGATTAAGTCCCATTATTCTATGGAATTTTGGAGGGAAACCAACCAATAGCCAAGCTAGCTGATGGAAAAGTTGGGGATTCAAAATTTATTTGGCATTTGTGAGTTTTTTAACTGAGAAGAGAGCTATAGAGCATTTCTTTCTTGGAGAAGGAGAGAACCCTAAAATAAAGAGGGAGTTTCTACCTCATTCTTCTTGCATTGTCTTCTTCTTATTCACCAACTTCTTCATTTCATCTCTTCTTCTCTGCTTTCTCATTTTCTTGAGAGTGAGAGAGGATATCTTCATTTTCTCAAGTTCCAAGAGAAAAAATGAAGGAGTTTAACTACCTAATGGACAAGTGGAACTTAGAGCTAGAGAGAACACTTCTTAAAACATCATAGTGATGAAAAACTGTAAACATTTTTCTTCATTTTCTTAGAAAGACCATAGGCTAGTGTTAGAGGATTAATTTAGGTGGTTTTTATAGAGAGCTACTAGGTTAGGAAGCCATCTTTTTTGTCTCCTTTGCTTTCCCTGACTTTATTATCATAGCCATAGCGTTTAACCCATTTTAAAATAGGTTGAGTCCTTCTTAGCTTAGAGAATGAAGAAGTTTCTGATCCATCATTCCCTATGCTATGAAGAGTTTTCTTTCTAAAATGATCTTCATCTCCTTACCAATAAAATGGAGGCGGGCATGTGATTAGCATGAGTAATTCTATTATCTATGTGTTAATCAAGTCTTGGTGCACCACTCCATCGTTGAGTCTAAGACCTATGTTAATTCACTCGGGAAAAGATTGATTTTCAGTTAAGCACGATTAGTTTCATCTTTTCATGTGCATATTTGCATATTCTTGTGATACGAAGCATAGTATATAGGCTCTTGAATGTTGCATAAAATGTATCTTTTGTAGCATTCTTATGAATTTATGTATACCATGTAAGAAAATGTATTTTTTTGTATTGCTTATGGATAATGATCCTATGCATGGAAATGTTTATATTTTTGTCAAGCTTGTGACTAGTTATCAACTAAGTGTGAAAACTATAATTTTTGCTTGATACAAGTTTCTTCTTTAGGAATGTTTAGGTGATAGTCTCACTGCTAGAAAAGTATTGTTCTACTTTACACAACACATTTATAGACATAGACATTTGCATGTCTGTCACACATTACTTGCAAATGATGTTTTGTTGACTTCACTTTTGGTTGAGGTTTAGTTTTCCACTTTAGTAGCCTAGGGTATAGTCATAGGACTTTTCTGTTGACTATTTCTAGATAATTAGAAAAGTAACTCTAATCATTAGAAATTCTACACTCCTCTTTGCTCAACTTGAAGTTTCACATATTGGTCCTAACCTCTAGCACTTAGTAGGTGGGGTCAGTATGAGGAAGCTCAAGATGAGTCCCCATAGGATTGATTGACCTTAGGGTTGATTTTGGGTGTTGTTCTGGAGCTTGTTCACTCACTTACACTCACTCTCACAATCACTCACAACCTTAAACTTACAAACTGTTGATTTTCATCCCTTGATCTTTTGGGAAACTCATATAGATGGTCCCCTAAACTCACTAGCCCTAAGCTAGAGTTTAGCTAAGACCAGTACATAGAGGACCCAAATGAGGTTTCCATTGCTCCATAACTGATATAGAGTGGTTGACACCCCAATTATACCAAAATTATCCAACTTGGCCTTTTGCCCCAAAATCCTCCAAATTACCTAGATACCCTTGAGCCCTAAATTTGGCCAAAATTCCCAAATTCACCAAAAATATCGAAACTTGTTCAAAAATTATTTCAAACCATTTGAAGATGCCAAAATTACCCAAAACCACCCAAAGATGCCGAATTTACCAAAATACCCCCAAAATTGCCAAAATTACAAAAATATCCTTGGCTCCCCAAACTTTCCCAAAACCTCCAAAATCACTTCAAATGTTTCTAAAATCAATTTGTACCCTCTTATTGAACCCAATTTGACCAATTTGACCATTTTGACCGAAACCCCCAAATTGCCTTTAAAGGCCCAACTTTCCNTATCACTTCAAATGTTTCTAAAATCAATTTGGACCCTCTTATTGAACCCAATTTGACCAATTTGACCATTTTGACCAAAACCCCCAAATTGCCTTTAAAAGCCCAACTTTCCCAAATTTACCCAAAATGTCCATCAATTTGGCCCAAATTTCCCTCAATTTTAATTCTAAACTCAAATTCACCTTTAATATGGCCAATATAAACCAAATATAAGCTTAATTGACCCATTATTTGAGCCCAATTTTGATCTAAGTCAAACCCCCAATTTTTTCTCTATGACTTAATCCCACCAAATTGACTCAATTTGCCACAATTTATGTTGAAAACTCTTCATAACAATATTAAAAATCAAAATTGACCTTAAATTGGCCTTGATGAAGTCTCAATTGCATTCAGTTTTAACCCAAGTCCAAAACTCCCCAAATTCACCTTAAATTGTCTATGCCCCCAAATTCCACCAAATTGATTGCTCTAACCCAAAAATTGACACCCAATTTATGTTGAAAACTCTTCATGATGTTNACCCCACAGCTTACTCAATTTGCCACAATTTATGTTGAAAACTCTTCATAAAAATCTTAAAAATCAAAATTGACCTTAAATTGGCCTTGATGAAGTCTCAATTGCATTCAATTTTAACCCAAGTCCAAAAATCCCCAAATTTACCTTAAATTGTCTATGCCCCGAAATTCCACCAAATTGATTGCTCTAACCCAAAAATTGACACCCAATTTATGTTGAAAACTCTTCATGATGTTCCTATAGACCATTTTCAACAATAATATTGGACTTATCCCAATCTTAGCCCAACCTAGACCCAAGTCCAGCCCAACATGCCCAAATTGACCAAAATCCTAAAATCATTCAAATTGCTTCCAATTGAACTCAAAATCACTTCAATACTTCACCAAAAATCTTCATAACAATCATCTACACAATTTTGNACTATAGACCATTTTCAACAATCAATTTGGACTTAGCCCAATCTTAGCCCAACCTAGAACCAAGTCTAGCCCAACATGCCCAAATTGACCAAAATCCCAAAATCCTTCAAATTGCTTCCAATTGAACTCAAAATCACTTCAATATTTCACCAAAAATCTTCATAACAATCATCTACACAATTTTGATCAATTAAATGGTCTCAAAGTCATGAATAGCCTAACCCAAAGCCAACCTTTGGCCATTAAGATTCACATTGGACCCATGTACCAAAATTGACCTAGCCATGTCAAATTGATGAAGGCAAGACTTCTACAGCCAACTTTTGGCTCATAGTAACCAAGCTAGACCCACTTAACCCACCCTAGATGAGCCATGGACCAAAGGTCCCCTAAATAAAGGGATTTTTTTCCTAAATTGCTTAAGTCAAAGATATCTTTGCCAAAACCTATCACCTGCCCAAATTAATTGTTGTGACAGATTCCTCTGAGGTTACTGAGCCACCTAAGCACCTCCCTTGCCATGGCCAGCCACCCTGGTCACTGGAGGAGCAAAAAATCGAGACCCCTCAAGCCTAAGTTCAAACCCAATTTCACCCGTCCAATGTGTTTAGCTTTGATTGGTGTTTAACATCATGAAGCCCTCCACCTAAGCTCCACATTGCACCCAAATGAAGGCCATGATAACCACCCTAAGTTGTTTTACTTAAACCCCTCTTCCATGGCTAAAAATGAAACCAGAAAAATTTTCTTGAGGGAACCCTATTTAAACTGTTTCCAGAGCTCCTTCAAGACTACACAACCCCATTGCAACCATTCTTTGGCCATCTTCCTCATCACTTGAGCTCAATTTTTGAGCTCAAAATCAGGGCAAAATTTAGCTTTCCTCAAAAACTCTCTCAAAACCCAAATTGATTTGCTCTTGAGCTTCACCAGAGTAAGAGAGGAAGATCCCCATCAAAATACCCCTTAGTTGAGCCCTCTAACCTATCCTTAGACCAAGGCTGCTCCACCCTTTGATCAAACTCATACTTGGAGCCTTCATTAGAGGAAAAAAAAATCCACAAGGTTTGTCAGACTCAACTGACGCTTCCAAAAGCACCCAATCAAGGCCACACCTCTTGGGCAAAGGCATAGCTCACTAACCCTAATTTTGGACTCGATTCGGACCTTTGTGAAGAAAGCTTGCAATTCATAGCAATGCATCCTATAGATGTACTCGTCTTGAGTAGATGAAGGTGTAAGAACAATCCCAAAGTGATTTGGTTGAGTCTAGGCCGAGATCTTAGGGTTTAAAGTTGGACGGTTCGCGGTTTTTGGTTATCGGGGACGATGACGAAGGGCCGTTTGATCGAGCATGTATCAAATGGACGAACGAGATTGAGCCGGACCGAGCCTTTGTACGTGAACAGCGGGACACGTGGCTATTGAGTTGGATGGTGGTGCCAAACCAAAAAACATCGTGTGGTGCTTCGGAGAAGATGAGGATGACGCAGCGCGTGATAGGGATAAATAGAAAATTAAAGCTTCTGCTTAATTAAAGAAATAACAGATTCTTAAAAATTCATAACTTTTCATAGAAAAATCATAAAAATAAAAAAAAAATACCTTCTTACTCAATGAACAGAGAAGAATATTGTGGATCAAAAATAAAAATTATTTTCCAAACATATGATTTTATATTAATTAAATACCCTCTGAGGTATTTTAACTCTCCATGACTAAGGAGTGTTCACCGTAGTTTTAGATTTTTATGGTTTATTCCTCATCACAGAAGGAATGTTTTCTGATTTTTCCAAGGTCAGAGGGCATCTCTATGCTCCTAACCCTAATTTTCAAGCCAAGGTGACCATTTTGGTTTATTTTAATTATATAAATCAAAATATCACTTCAAAAGTTATGAGAATAACTTTAGTAGGTTTCTTATGGTCAGAGAAGTCTAGGAAAAATGTTGTGATGCTTTGAATCATTTTGTAAAGTTCTTTACTTAGTTAAATGTGAATACTTTGTATAAATTTATGTAAATTAAATACATATAAAAAATTAACAAACTAAACTCCACATTGTTTATAAAAATCAAATCTACCCACTATAAAAAATTCAAAATTATTTGGCTTAGTGTAAGNTTTAACAAACCAAACTCCACATTGTTTATAAAAATCAAATCTACCCACTATAAAAAATTCAAAATTATTTGGCTTAGTGTAAGCACTAAAGTGGATTTTCTAAGAAACATTATATTTTTGTACAAAAATAATTATAATAAATTAAACACACTTGAAAAAATTACAAAAAGTGGTTTTATTAGTTCCCTGTGATCAGAGGTACTTAAAAAAATAAAAATAACTTTTAGTAAAACACTTAATTTTTGGGCCTCATTTTGAATTTTAAATAATTAAGAATAAATAAAAATTCCAAAAATACAAAAATTTTTCAAAATGTTCCTAACTATTCTCTGATCACTTGGGAGTCATTAAAACATTTTTTCTAATTTTACTAAGCTCCAAATAAATTTTAAAAAGCTTAAAAATGAATTTTCTTTATTTCCACACTAAAATTATTATAATAAATAAATTTAAAAAAATACAAATTTGATTCACTGAGTTTTCCTAACTTAGAGGAGTCAAAGAAAAATATGAAAATAATTTTTGTAATTAAAACACCATTTTCTACTTAAATAAATTATGAAAATTGAGCCAAATTAAAATAATAATAATAACAATTTAATTCAAAAAAATCATGAAATTTTACCCAAGCATTTCTTTGACCTAAAGAAACCCTTAATAAGTTTCTCATAAATAAAAGCTTTATTTTGAGAAGTTAAATAAGTCACCTTTTGAAAATCTTATTTTCTTAATTCAAATAAATAACCAAAATAAATTAAAATTTTTAGAAATCCACATTTTCTCCTCTAATACTTTAATTACCTTATGATATGACAGTTCAAGTCCTCAAAGTCATTTGAGTTGTCTTTAGTGAGTTATGAGGTGAGGTGCCCCAAGGGCAAAACAAACATTTTAGACTTTGGTGCTTTAATCAAAATNCATGATATGACAGTTCAAGTCCTCAAAGTCATTTGAGTTGTGTTTAGTGAGTTATGAGGTGAGGTGCCCCAAGGGCAAAACAAACATTTTAGACTTTGGTGCTTTAATCAAAATTTAAGATTAACCAAAGGAAAATGGGTAAATTTGATCTTAATAAATATGATTTGATGATTGAAATACAATGGGACTAAAAGGTAGAAACTCACTCATCACCCTTGCACAACATCAAAAAAATCATAATTCTCCTTTGGAATGATGTGTAGTCAATTAAGATCAAATGATTCTTAAGTAAGGGGCTTAAACTAGGAAGGATGATAATTTCCTTTTCTTAAGCCCAAAGTTGAGGANAAAAATCATAATTCTCCTAATCTTCATGATTTGGAAGTCAATTAAGATAAAATGATTCTTAAGTAAGGGGCTTNCGCGTATCTGTATGTGTGTCTGTGTGTGTTTGTATGTATGTTTGCCTACTGCTTTGTAAGGGAATTCGATTGATTTTTCAGACTGTGCAGGATTATTCCTGCCTAAGTTCTTCCCAACTCTGTGGCCTCCATAATGACTTTTGTCCTCTTTTGTTGAAGGGTGAAGATCTCTTGGTTGCTTGAATTATTCAACCATTTATTCTCCTTCAGAATCGATTGGGATGACTATGTTTAATTTGTCACTTGTTCCAAGGTCGATCTGGTGGGTCTTGAGAATAAGATAAAAGACTAGAAAGTAAAATTTCTTTTGGGCTCTTATGTTAGTGGTTAGGGGATCGACCTTTTTTCGGTGGAATATGAGGTGATAAAGTGAAGACACTTTTGGGTAATCTCAGAGATCATAAGACACTAATCAAGGGTAAGCGTCTCTAATAATTTTGGTTCCTTGATCCGGATGTGATAGGGCGTATGCTTTGACCCGACGATGGCGAGACCATGACCAAAGGGATATGTGCGTCATCTAACACTCGAAAACTAGCCAAAGAGAAGGGTGGTGAGAAGAGGGTGGATTTGCAGAAACATGGGGGGAGAAGTGATCCTTCCTCTTTTGGGAGAGGTGAGGGTCAGTCTGTCTATATTGAATTGATTGATGAAGGTACTAAAGGTAGATTGATGAAGGTACTGAAGGTAAACATATTTACCTCATTTTAGTTTCTTGTATATATGAGTATGTGTTTAATTTTTTTTGTGTAAACCTGATTTTAAATATTAATCTATGTGTTGTTGTATTTTCCTCATGAAATCTGAGTAGTTTTCTTTATATTTTCTCTTGTGATGAGAAATAATCATGTGTAGGATTAGAATTATTTAGAATTGCTTTAATTTTAATATTGTGATGGTATATTACTTCATGCTTAATTTACTTATGCAATTTGTTCAATTCATAAGTTAAAACATATTGTGCAAACTTAATAACCCGGGAGGGCTATACTTTTTCTTAATCAGTAATTACAACACTAACCTTTAGGATGAAGAAAAAGTAATCTTTGGGTGAGTGCAAATAGATAGGGATATAAATTTTGACAGCTGTAAATTAGTGATTCTAGTGTGACAGGCTAGAACCTTAACCAATTTGATCTAGGGTTTGAAACTTAAGGCTAGGTTAGCCAAATTGAGGGCTTACGTGGGTACTTTAGGGTGATAGACTAGAATCTACTCTGCATATCCAAGGATTTATGAACTTAACTCTAGGCTAGTTAATGTTTTTTATGCACTCGGAAGAGGGTAAAAAGTATGCATGCTTCTATTTCTCACAAAACTATATCTAAATTTATAAACATTTGATTCCTACACTAATTATGATCTCATTGCAATGGAAAGCACTTCCATATAATTTGAAATCTTCTACGTAAACCTAGTTTTGAAACACTTAAAATTTTCTTTAAGTTTAGAAACAAAATTAGAAGGTATAAATACTTCTTTTTACACATATAATATTTATCTTAATTCCTAGATAAGTTACATGCAGTTCAAGTATAGTTTTAATAAGTCTATAAAATGAGTTTTTCCTTCTCCGCGGGATCGATACTTGTGACTAAAAAAAATTCATAGATCACTTGAATGATATGTGCACTTGTATTTTTATCCTAGTGAATTTTCAAAATCAATAATTAGAAATATATTTTAAAATTAGCAATACCTATATCACTAGGAGTAGCCGCTATAAACACATAAAATTATATTATCAACTGTTGACCTCACTTTTGATTAAAGTTTAATTTTTCCTCTTTAGTAGCCTAGGGTCTAGTCATAGGACTTTCATGTTGAATATTCCTAGAGAACTAGAAAAGGAATCCTCACCATTAGAAATTCTAAACTCCTCTTTGCTCAACTTGAAGTTTCATATACTGGTCATAATCTCTAGCACTTAGTAGGTGGGGCCACTATAGAGGAGCTCAAGGAGAGTCTCCATAGGACTGCTTGACTTTAGGGTTGATACTGGGTGTTGGTCTGGAGCTAGTTCACTCACTTACACTCACTCTCACCCACAAATACTCACAACCCTAAATCTAAAATTTCTTGACTTTGATCCTTTGATCCTTTAGGAGACTTATGTAGATGATCCTCTAAACCCACTAGCCCTAGGCTAGGGTTTAGCTAATACCAATGCATAGAGGACTCAAATGGGGATTACAATGGTCCATAGCTCACATAGGGTAGTTGGCACCCAAATTCTACCAAAAATATCCAACTTGGCCTTTTGCCCAAAATTCCCCCAAATTACCTAAATGCCCTTAAAATCCTAAATTTGCTCAAAATCCTCAAATTCACCCAAAATATCCAAATTTGTTCAAAAATCATTTGAAACCATTTGAAGATACCCAAATTACCCAAAACCATCCAAAAATGCCAAATTTACCAAAATAGCCTCGAAATTGCCAAAATTACAAAAATACCCTTGGTACCCCAAACTTTCCCAAAACCTCCAAAATCATCAAATGTTTCTAAAACCAATTTGGACCCTCCAATTGAACCTAATTTGACCATTCTGATTAAAACCCCCAAATTGCCTTTAAAGGCTCAACTTTCCCAAATTCACCTCAAATGTCCATCAATTTGGCCCAAATTTCCCTCAATTTCAATTCTAAACTCAAATTCACCTTTCATATGACTAACCTAAACCAAATCTAATCTTAATTGGCCCATGCTTTGAGCCCAATTTTGATCTAAGTCAAGCCTCCAATTTTGGCCCTATGACTTAATCCCACCAAATTAAACCCCATAGCCTACTCAATTTGCCACAATTTATGTTGAAAACTCTTCATAACAATCCTACACATCAAACTTGACCTTCAATTGACCTTAGTGAAGGCTCAATTGTATTCAGTTTTAACTCAAGTCCAAAAATCCCCAAATTTGCCCTAAATTAGCTGTCACCAAATTTCACCAAATTGATTGCCCTAACCCCAAAATTGACACCCAATTTATGTTTAAAACTCTTTATGATGTTCCTATAAACCATTTCAATGATCAATTTGGACTTAGCCCAACCTAGACCTAAGCCTAGCCAACATGCCTAAATCAACCAAAATACTAAAATCCTTCAAATTGAACCCCCAATTGAACTCAAAATCATTTCAACCCTTTATCGAAAATCTTCATTACAATCATCAACACAATTTTGATCAATTAATTGGGCAGCCTAACCCAAACCCAAACTTTTTCCATTTAGACCCACATTGAACCCATGCACCAAAATTGACCTAGCCATGTCAAATTGACCAAGGCAAGACTTCTACAGCCAACTTTTGGGTCCTACTAACCAAGCTAGACCCACTTAACCCACCCTAGATGAGCCATGGACCAAAGGTCCCCTAAATCAAGGGATTTGTTTCCTAAATTGTTTAAGCCAAAGATATCTTTGCCAAAACTTATAACCAACCCAAATTAATTGTTATGACAGATTCCTCTGAGGTTTCAGAGCCACATAAGCACCTCCCCTGCCATTATCGGACGGCCTAGTCGCCGGAGCACCTCAAAACCGAGAGCCACCACACTTAAATCCTCACCCAATTGACCCATCTGAGTTGTCCCACTCGCATTGGCCAATTGTGCCCCTGAGCTCCCCTCTCTGGCCGTGGCTATAAAATGACCTCTTCACGGCCAAAGTTTGGGTGCTGAAATTCTCTCAAGGAGACCCTGCCCAATTGCTCCCACAGCCTCATTGAGACCTCAGTGCAACCTAACCACTTCCCTGCCCTAATTTCCCTCGCCGGAGCACAATTTCATAGCTCAAATCTTTTCCAGAAATAGGACACTGTCCACCACAACTCCACACTGAACCAAAATCAAATTAAGCTTACCCAAACTTTCACCACAGGGAGAGAAGAAGAATCCCCATCAAAGCCCACTCATAGAGAGCCTCTAACTTAGACATTGATCAACACCCAAATTCAGTCTTGATTGAATTTGAGTCTAAACATTTCACCACAACAAGAGACTTAATCTCTAGCCTCCTTGGACCTCCACGAACGTGTCGAGCACCTCTGATTGAAGCTTCCCTTCTCAGGGCAAAGGTGTAAACCTCCCCACTGTCCCAAGCTTGTTTTGATTCCACACTTGCATAGATCCAATTTCATGCCATGTTAGCCATATAGATAGCTTCGTCTAAGCTAGATGAGTTTTTAGAAACAAACTCAAGTCAATTTGGTTAAGTGTAGCTCGAGTTCTTAAGCTTAAAAGGTGGATGGCTCTCGGGATGAACCAGACGGGGACGATGACTCACGATCGTTGGATGGTGCGTGTATCAAATGAATGGGTAAGATGAAGCCAGATAGCGCTTCAGTACATAAAGCACAAGCCCAGTCAACGCTGAGTCGAAAGGCGACGTCCAACTAGAGCGCGCCACGCAAGCCTTTGGAGCCCTCCCATGGCACCGTGTGGTTTAAGTAGGAAAATAGGATTTAATTAATTCAGAAAATAGCCCCTAACTTCAAAAATCCATATCTTAGGGTAGAAAAATCAAAAAAATAAAAGAAAAATATCATAGTGCTTAGTGAACATAGCAGAACAATGTGGAAATGGTTTGAGGTTTATTTGATGCATATTTTATTTTTAATTAATTAAATACTTTTTTGAGTATTTTGATTATCCATGCATTCAAATATTTTACCATGTCATGCTATTTGGGTATTTGTAGCCTCTGTCATGGGGGACCTTCCCTGATTTTTCCAAATTTAGAGGAGACCCCTATGAGGAGACATGTATTTTTCAAGTTTATGTCTATTATTTGTATAAATTAATTATAGTAATTAGCATGTTTCTTAGAAAAATCCAAGAAAATTTTGGTTGGCTCACTGTGACCAGAGACCCTAAGAAAATTATCATGGGCTAAGTCATTAAGAATACACCTAATTTTCACAAAACCCTAAAACACAAAGGAAATTAATTTGGGAAAAATAAACATCTAAATACATTGATTTTAATTCTCCACTATAATTTAAAGTTCAGAGGGCTCCCCATAAAAAATTCAAAACATTTGGAGTTCATTTGATAACCTAATTTAATTTTCTAAGTTAAAGGCCTCTTTTAACACTTAAAATAATTATAATAATTAAAATATAACTCAAAAAATTATAAATTTGGTTTTTTGGAGTTCTCTGTGATCAGAGAAATTTTCTAAAAATAAAATTGTAATCAAAGTAAAAATTTCATTTTTAAGCATGTCTTAAATATTTAAATAATGAAAAATTAATACAAATCACAAAAATTAACAAAATTCATGGAAACGTTATAAATTGTTTCCTAAGCCCTTAGGAGCAATTGAAATATTTTCCCTAATTTTCTAAGTGAAAATATTGAATTTTAAAGCTCAAAAATAATTTTTAAAAGCTAAAAATGAATTTTCCTTAATTTCTCACTAAAATAATTCTAGCAATTCAAATAAAAATTAGAAAAATGTAAAATTTGGTTCTTGGGGCTCCTTGATCTTGGAGAAAATTAAGAAATTTATAAAACTTAATTTTTCAGATTTAAATTATTTTAATAATTATTTAATACTCTAGAACTTAAAGTAATTGTAATAATTCAAATAAAACTTAAAAAATCATGAAATTTGGTCCAGGTTGTTCTCTAGTTTAATTGTATCTCCAGCAAAAATTTCAAGTGATTAGACTTTGCCTTGGTCAAGTTATTGAATTTTATTTGAAAAATCCTACTTTTGCATGTAAATAATTATAGAAATTAAATTAAATTTTGAAAAATCATATATTCTCCTCTGATGTCTTAATTGACCCATGGGTAAGGTAGGATAAAAATCTCAAAGTCATTTGAATTAAATTTGATGAATTATGAAGTGATAGAGCCTCAGGGGCAAATGTATAATTTTGGAAATTTAGTTTTAATTAACTTTTAGGCTTAATTCAAGAAGGGGAAATGAGAAATCTTCGATTTTAATTAACACGTTCAGATGATTGAAACACAAGAAATTAACTGGTAGAAATCAATCTCATTTTTCTTAATTAAAGGATAAATTTTTAATTTCCTAAATTATTAAAATTTGGAAGATTAAATAAAATAATCCTAAACTTAGGGGTATGATTTTGGATGTTAATAACTCACTAATTTAATACCCCTATTTGGTGTTCAAATAACATTCAAATGTTTTGATAATGAATTATTATCACCTAAAATTCAATTTCTTTCAAAAATTACTAATATATCCACCAAGATCTTAAGCTCTTAGTAGTGACCTAGACTAAATCAAATTTGGTTAAATGAGGATTAGAAAAGTGAATGTAACTAGAAATTAAACACCTTTAAAACACCACATGCCCAAGTTGAAACTAAAATTGGCTAAGTGTCTTAATAACATTAACTTACCCCTTTAAGGGTCTTCTCCTACATAATTCTCAAATTAAATGACAAATGATAATCATCTTACTGTTAGGGTTAATTGAAATGTCAATGTTCACTGAGCATTGGAGGTATTCACCAAGATGAATTATTAAGCAATATAATAAGTTTAAATGAACTCGAGACTTTTCACCAGGCAGTGAGAGGGAAGCATGGATCTGCTTCTTTCTCCTGACCTTTTGGATACCTCAGATGTCTAATAAACTTAGTATGTTTTGCTAAATAAAATCATCCTTAATCAAATTAATGAGGGCTCACCAAGATATGATTTAGGATTTGGTAGATCACCAGAANTTAAACCTTCATCTACTCATGCAATTTAAATTCCTTGCAACACTATATACATGCCTTGCAAGTACCGACCTTTCAGGTGGTGGAACGAGAAGACTCATCAGGTATGCTTTTACAGTTTACAATATCATTTTTTCTTGTACTTTCCACACTGTATTTTTATAAAGCTTGCATGCTAAACAATGATGTCACCCTTAATGAAAACCAAAACTGCTAGGATANTCGCTTTACATAAAATGCTTTCAATATATAAATACTCTTGCATACATTTTGAGTTTCAGTTGAAGATGACGGGAAGACCATCGAAGTATGATTTTATTGTAATTTATTTTATCTGCATTTATAGCTTTCCATACTTTACTTTCTACTACGTTACTGCGCTTGCTCACTTGCATGTATGAACAAAAACACAAACTTGCATGTTAAACAACGATGTCACATTGCATGAAAACCAAAACTGCTAGGATAGCCACAAAACAAAAACCAAAACTAAAACTAAAATCAACCAAGAAAAAATCAGCCCCACAATATTCAAAATTTAAGACAACTCAAAATTTAATTACAAACATCACAAAAATAACAATTATAACTAAATTAAGACGTCTTTATATNTGAGATACATTCAAAATATAAAACTCAAAATTTAATCACAAACAACACAAAACAACAATTGCAACTAAATTAAAACGTCTCCATTGGATGATCGGGAATCTCTCGGAGGAGGTAACCTACGGTTGCTAACCAGAATTCCCACGGTCTAAACGAAAGTATGGAACTCATTAAGTTGAGTTTTGTAAATTCATTTGGACTAAGTGAATTTGATAGAAAATAATGGTGTCGGAAAGAGGGAATCGTAGGATCCTAACCGGTATTTTAACTTTAAAATACTCCATAACATTTAAAGAATCATAACCATAGAGCCACCTGATTTGACATATAACCTAACACCTTAGAAAACTTGAACTCGCCATGAAGAGGAGCTCGGAGCTAGCATTGTGTGCAGCACGATCATCTTCAACAGCAAAACATGCCTACACCGGCTAAACCATTCCTTAGAATAAAACAACAAGCCATAGGATTTTGAGGTTGTTTGCCTAGCGCAACATAAATCCTCAACGCATCTTTAGGTCTTTGTGTAGCTCTGCTATACAATATAAGCCCTAACTTGTTTATGATTCCAAGGTTCTTGTTCGTCACGACCAAAATCCCACATCTTCTAGGTTATTTGTGTTATCGTTTCACACAAATGTAAGTCCTAAATTAATAAAATTGGCATGATGAAACACTTAAATATTTCTCTTCAAAACTGAGGCTAAACATTAGGATAGACTGAGAAGTCACCGAGGTTCTCCTCCGGATCTATGACATCCCTTAGTTCTTCCTCCTTTGGATTCTACAATAAATGTTCCAAATTTGAGCTATTCCCATTTCACACCTCTTTGTCCGATCTCATTGAAAAGTTTTATCCTTTTGAACTCCTTGAAGATAATATTTCCTGATTTTCGTCGAGAGTTTTCTTAGGTGACTTCAGTTATCTAAGATGTAATTAACTATGTCCAAACCTAGCTTAATATAAACAATCATTAATTCTCTATATTAAATAGGAAAACTTGTCGGCAAAAAAAATGGTTTCACAGACAAAACAGATGTCATATATTTCTTAGTTTGTTTTATCGAGTCTCATCCTTAAGTCTTGTGTTTATCTTTCGGGATATATACAAGGTTTGAGGTATAGTGCTCTTTCATTTAAACTATGAAAAAGATAGTTTGATTTTCATATTTTTTAATTGTATATATATGTCTTTCCAAAGCGGGTGACAAAATTTCGATTCCGGTGGCCGACAACTTCCAACGGGCAACTACTCATACACCCAAAAATAGTGTTGACAACACAAAATCACAATCAAGTTTTTGGTGTCGTTGCTGGGAAAATAACAGAACTCTTAACTTAAAAATTTTAGTTGAATTGTAAACTTATTTTAGAAAAATTGTAGTGTCGTTTTTCTGAATAAGCGCTTGTTTGTNGATGCGCCTAACAATTAGAGTACCATACCCTCAATCGGGGAAAATCGAACCTCTGACCAGAGGAGACTTACAACTGATAAGCAGATATCCGACCAACAGATCTGAGTACGCGTCACACACACACACACACAGATATATATATATATATATATATAATGAAATAAATTATGTTCATGCAAATTAGCTGTGCGCTGCAGGTAATATTAAAAAAATGCTAGAATCACCTTACTTAAAAAATAAAAAAAAAATCATGCTAAAATGGCTATTTAATCCACTGTATCATTTGGTGCTCTAAACCATCTTTTTAAAAATTTGTTTAAACTCTAACATTTATAATGGCGGTTTAAACCGCCCTATTTACCTGTTCTTTAGCGGCGGTTTTTTAACTGCTCTAAAATTCTTGTGGTGAGAACATACACAACATTTATTTGTTGGTTTAAATTGTCATATCATTGGGTGGTTACCAAGGGCTCGTTTGGGACAGCTTATAAGTACATGTGGCATTTTGAAAACGCCGTCTCACCAGTTGGAAAACATGTTTCGATGCTTTTCCAAAAATACGGTTCTATTTTAACACTAAACGCAAGCCGCGGGTCGAACCACACTAGCCACCAGCGGGTCGCGTTTCAAGATAACCTATTTTTCTGGATAAGCACAAGCTGCCTCAAACACATCCCAAGTCTTTAGCAACTATTTGAAACTATTGCGAATGCCTTTTGTGGGGGAGAGCAAATACAATTCTCATACGTCGGTTCGTAAACCCCTATTTAAAATTTAATTGGGCTCTAAATTGCCCGAAATAACTGCATTGTAAAGCTTTTTTTTGTAGTTAAATAGATGTAAAACGACATCAAAATTTGTGTCGAAAAATTTTCGATGATAAACCTGATACTAATTAGTTAATTTCTTATAGTGTGACNGAGTGTTTTATTTAATTTTATTTTCTAAACTTTTACTTTTGTATGCGTAGTTCAGGATCCTAAGGTATAGTAACTTACGATTCTGAGTTAGAATTAACTATAAAAAAAAATTTAAGACTTCACAATTTAGATGAAATGACGAACACATTACATAACAACTTAGATAATCAAACAGTTGAAAATGAACATCATCACGTACAAAGACCTATAAAGAATTATGCAAACCTTACAGCAGATAAAATCACCTTAGCATGCAAATCCTTACTATAGCAGCTAACCCATTTAAGCTAAAACCTGTTATAATCAAAATGGTACAGAACGACCAGTTTTGGGAAACTCCATCTGAGGATTCAAACTTATACCTAGCTAGTTTTCAAGAATTATTTGCTACATTTAAGTACGATGGCATGTCAAATAGTCTTGTTAGACTTAGACTTTTTATCTTTTCCTTAGCTAAGAAGTAGAACTCTTTAGCACCTGGATCTATCAAAACTTGGGTTGATTTAGAACAGCAATTTCTATCCAAGTATTTTCCACCTTCCAAAACTGCTAAGTTTAAAAATGATATTACTTCATTTACTTAGTATGAATGAGAGTCAATATAACAATGCTTGGGAGCGATTTCAAAAATTCCTTAGGAAGTGTCCACATCACACTTTGTCAGATTGGTTTATTATTCAAACATTTTACAATGGTTTAATAGGATCCCTTAGATCTATCATTAACGCTGTCGTTGGTAGTTCATTGATGTTAAAATCATTTGATGAAACATACTCCTTAATCGAAGAGATGACTTTGAACAACTCTCAATGACCTTCTAAAATGGTAAACCCTAAGAAAGTAGTCAGTGTTCATGATACTGATGTGATCTCTATTTTGGCTTCTCAGTTTGTTGCAATATCTAAGAAGTTAGACCAATTTGAAACTTACCTTAAACACCTCATGTGAGTGAGGAAAACTCATCGGGACAAATGATTGATTCTCAATCACCTTCATATAAGACTTTAAATGCAATCAATAATAGACCGAATAACCCATATTCTAACTATTATAACCCAGGTTGGATGAACCACAATTATTTTGATTAGAATAATAATTCTGGTGATGAAAACCAACAATGAGGAGACAATCAAGAGAACTCATTGAGAAAGTTGAATAATCAGGGCAAATCATTGTACTATTTCTACTGTTCCAGCATTCACATAATTATGTTTACATGAAAAAATGTCATTGTCATAAAGCAACATAAGAAATTGGATAAATTCGAGAGAATCAAACACAATATATTCTAGTAATTTCCTCCTCTTACTTGACATTTTGATATATTTTGATCTCTCGAGCTGTTTATAATGAATTTTTTTTCTACCTGTCGATGTTAAGAAAAATTTCTTGGTATTTAGTATTGTCAAGTTATAAACCAATGTAATCTTGCCTTCTCATCGCTACTTAGGATGTTAAAAATCTATCAGAAGTTCCACATTTTAGATTGAGTTTTGTTTTTGGGTTCTTGTTTTACCTACAAATTTGTTCTTGTTATAAGGTAAGATATGTTTTCTACCTGTCCATCATTTTGTCATTGATTTTCAACTGTAGCATGATTTCATGTAAAGGTCACAGAAGAGCCATGGATGAAGGTTGTCATTCTCGCGTGAGATTAGATCGTTATTGCATGAGATTAAGTGGAGAGTAAGGTGGTTTTATTTTTTATGAGCA
>JXCR01143414.1:234732-249846 GCA_002079205.1 Phalaenopsis hybrid cultivar
GACTCTATAAAAATTGGTTTAATTGATTATATGTTATTAGATGTATATTACAATATTGTTATGTGGATTCAGTGAATTCGAGATAACCTCTTAATTAAAATTGAAATAATTTTTCAATGTAATTATTCTAAAGTGGCTTTTACATACATATATAGCACCCAAAGCTTTCATATTTACCTCTGGCATACAAAAACTTTAATAATTACAAACATCATATAATTATCGCAATTGAATAGTCTAATCCATCTAAAAATAAAATTTTAGGTGAGAGCTAAGTAAGATCATAAGAATTGGGTGCTATGCATGTAATTTCCTCTATTTTAAAAGTTAAAAAAAAAACAGAAATGAAAAAATACCATATGGGCATGATGATTGGCAACTAAATTCGCCGACTACACCTCCCGAAATACAGAAGATGAGAAGGAGAAATAACACGCAGCGTCGCAGGAATGGAGAGCCGCTGAAGTCCCTCATCGTTTTCTCGTTCGCAGCCCAACGAAAGACGATACAAATAGCCCCAAGGATTTTCCCAGGCTTGTTTTAAACCAAACACGCTTTTGTTTTTTTATTTTGTAGTTGCAGGATTTAGTCTGATTCGTAAATGCCGGCCTCTTATTAATGTGTATATATATATATATATATATCATGAGATATAAATAATGACGCAGTTCTTGACGAATGGGGAAGCCGGCCAAGTAGACAACTGAGTTCGGCACATAAGACAAGGATTTTATTCGCATTATGCAATGGTGCTCGGCAGGAAGGTNACAAACATCATATAAAAAATAGCACTAATTATCGCAATTGAATAGTCCAATCCATCTAAAAATAAAATTTTAGGTGAGAGCTAAGTAAGATCATAAGAATTGGGTGCTATGCATGTAATTTCCTCTATTTTAAAAGTTAAAAAAAAAAAAAACAGAAATGAAAAAAATACCATATGGGCATGATGATTGGCAACTAAATTCGCCGACTACACCTCCCGAGATACAGAAGATGAGAAGGAGAAATAACACGCAGCGTCGCAGGAATGGAGAGCTGCTGAAGTCCCTCATCGTTTTCTCATTCGCAGCCCAACGAAAGACGATACAAATAGCCCCAAGGATTTCCCGAGCTTGAACACGCTTTTATTTTTTTATTTTTTAGTTACAGGATTTAGTCTGATTCGTAAATGCCGGCCTCTTATTAATGCATATATATATATATATATATATATATATCATGAGATATAAATAATGGCGCAGTTCTTGACGAAAGGGAAGCCGGCCGAGTAGACAACTGAGTTCGGCACATAAGACAAGGATTTTATTCGCATTATGCAATGGTGCTCGGCAGGAAGGTCCGGTTTCGTTTGAACTATACAAAAAAAAAAAAGCAGCAAATGAGAAAAAAAATAAGTTCTTCAACACAGATAATATTATGTTACTGTTAAATCTTATCTAGAGCCGGATGGAGGAAAAAGGAAGTAGGGAATGATTCACGAATTTACTGTGGGGGAGAACTTAGTCTTTTTGACTCTTATTAATGGGGTTGTATTTGTGCAATTATAGAAAGAAGGGAAAAATTTTGGAAATCGTTCTTAATACAATTGATGTTCTGTATAATTGTATAGATTTTATATAATATATGTATTACANAGGAACTTAGTCTTTTTGCCTCTTATTAATGGGGTTGTATTTGTACGATTATAGAAAGAAGGGAAAATTTTTGGAAATCGTTCTTAATACAATTGATGTTCTGTATAATTGTATAGATTTTATATAATATATGTATTACAATATGAATCTTAATATGACGACAATTGGTTGGTCGGCTTTCTTGAACTCGGTCGGTTGAGGCGCCCGGTAGACTGACAATCTCATTTGTCAACCGACTGGCTTATAATCAAAAGCTCTTGAATGTGTCTTAGTCGATTGAGACTACGGGTGCGGTTCGACAATTGAATCTCTCGCAATAATGAGTTGGTCTATCTGATCATGATGTCGCTTGCTGGACGACAGAACGGCTTGATTGCTTGATCGTCATCGGGGTCGTTCGTCTGCTTTGAGATTTGTGCTAACAGTTTTGGTGCATACATATTTGTTCTTTGAATTTTCCTACTCCAAGAACTCGACAGCTACGATAAAGACATGGTAATCATTAGTGTTCAATGGCGAACCGAATGACAAGTCAGTTTGACATCCCTAATATTAATATATATAAATAATATATTATATTAATTATATAACTTATATTNCCCAGCATGGTTCAGGCCCTGCCATCGTTGATGCATTCGTCGTCAAAATTTACATTTAATGTAAAATATACTCAAATATATCTTATTTAAACTATAATTTAATTACTATCAAATATAAATTTATTCAATAAAATATATCCTTATGAAAAATGGATTAAATTTCAAAATTAATTTTGTTTTTAGAATTGAGTTTAAAAATTAAATAAAATTATCATTTTGATTGAAATTTAAATAATCTCTTATTAAAAATTAAATATATTTCTCTGAAATTCAACTTTTAAATATATTAATGAGCTTAAATACTAATATAAAAAATAAATTTTTTATATTAAAAATCATTTTTAAATGTCATATTTTAGAATTATAAAAAGCTACTTATTCAATGTCATACGCGGTTCAGTGATAAGATTATGAAAGAGTAAATGACATGTTTTATTTTATTTTATATTTGATTTTAAAATTTTGATTTGGTCAATGAGTTATGAGATGGCTTGATGGATTTGTTGACCTAGAAAAAATACTAATATTGTGCCCAAGTCTTATGAAGACTTGACTAGCTCGTTTATATTTCGAACTCAAAAAGTGTGTTCGTGTTCGGCTCGTTTGTTTAACGAGTCGAACACGAACTGTTCACGAACAAAGAGTCCTTTGAACAAACCTAATCATGTCGTCATAAGACAATAAGAGTTTAACAAGATTTAAAAATTATTATTTATATTAAAACATCATTTGAATCTAATTTAATAATTTTTATTCTATNGGCAAAGAGATTCTAGATTGGACTCCTAATATATGCGATATATGTTAAAACTTATAGTTAAATTTGCCCAAAAATTTAGTAAAGAAATATCATGTAACCAACCACCTGCAACTACCATGTAATCCTCTCTGCAGGGAAAAAAAATATTGTGTTCGGAGTTCGAATGCAGAGATGCGTCAGAACAATAGATGTGATACAGCAGAGGTCCGAGCTCCTCTGCTGTATCACGTCTGTTGTCCAAACGCAATATTTTTTCTTTTACAGAATGATCCTACTTTATCTCTTACTCAACCAAAAAAAAAAAAAAAAATTTCAATTCTTCCCGACTCTATAAAAATTGGTTTATTTGATTAATTTTATATTATATGTTATTAGATGTATATTACAATATTGTTATGTGGATTCAGTGATTTCGAGATAAACTCTTAATTAAAATTGAAATAATTTTTCAATGTAATTATTTTAAGGTGGCTTTTACATATATATATATATNTCAATGTCATACGCGGTTCAGTGATAAGATTTGATGGATTTGTTGACCTAGAAAAAATACTAATATTGTGCCCAAGTCTTATGACGACTTGACGAGTGCTGAGTCGGATAAGTGGATAGCTCTCTCTCTCTCTCTCTCTCTCTCTNATCTTACCAATGAAAATATCGGTAGATCTGGCATTTAATGCGAAACGAAAGCATCAGATGAACCATCACATAAATCAGGTGATAATGCATAACAACAATTCCTCTTTAATTTGAAAATCCTTCCTTAAGATATGATAAATCACGTATATTTGTACAAACTACTGAACTAGTTAATTCTAAAAAAGAAATTCTTGGGGAAAAAGCAAAGCTATCTTATACATTTGCTTGTGAAATAAGACCATCTCTTTTAGCCATCTCATATAATGCAACAGCAATGAGAGCTTTGGCATCCGCTGTCAAACGCCAAAGCTTATTGTAGGGAATAACATGTACCTTAATCAGTTCACCGTGATCACGCAAACCCATTTCTTTCCCCTGCAATGTTGTAACAATTTCTTTCTTGACTGTGCCTTTGTAAAGAAAAAGATTAATCTCCTCATCACAACCACCCTGCAAGGAAATAGGCAAGATGAATAGTGTTTTTCAATGCAGATCAAGAAAAATTAAAGCATAAATTAAGAAACATACTATGTGGAATGGAAGGGGAATGAGGAATTTAGATTAGAATTGAGGGAGTGTGTAAATAGCCACCTTGATATTGTACATACAACGTGTATGCTATTCAAGCAAGATAAATTGTAATTTATTTTGCTCTTCTCTCAATTTTGTAACTTGCATCACCTTTTTTTCCAATAGTTTTCAAATTCATTTTTTAAAACTATAAACTTTTGTTTTGTTGGACAGTTCAAATATCCTCTTATCCTTCTGAAAAAAAAAAGAAAAAAGAGAAAAAGCCCTGCAAAACTTCATATAGCACAAATGGCCAAAAGGTCGAAATTGTAGATGGAGTTTGTAGGAAGCACTACCCTATTTGTTTTGTCTCTTCTCTGCTCCCTCAATATCAGACTTCAATTGGCTAGGAATATTTTTTGGTGCTAAAATCACTTTTCAACAGTAGATAATTGTACTCATTAATTAGTTGCCAAAATGAAGCTCAGCATGAGTCATGCTTATAAAAATTTCCACATTCTTGTTGATAAATTCCATTGTTGGGAGTATTTAGTATGCATAAGTAGACTTCCAGAAAAGGAAAATAATATGGAAAAAAATATCATATAATTGAAGAAAAAAGATTATTTATTTTTTTATTGTATTCTTCTGTCTCCTACAAAAGAATAATTTTGTGTCTCTAGTCGGCACTTTCCAACATGATACCATAGGATATAGTTGTGCTTGTTTCGTTAAAGAATATTTATGTATATTGTTCTACATTTTTTCTTTTTGGGAAGCCATAGTGAAATCTTCAACGATGACAGTAGTGACATAGCAATCACTTGGATAAAAATTTAAAACTTCTTATATTTTATGCACTGATCTGTGCATACAAAAATTTAAGTTTTCTCTAATGACATTTTTTAGCTCCACTAAAGAAAAGAAGTCAAACATTGAATAATACATACTTACTAAAATAAATCTAGTAACTAGAAAGATCAAGAGTTAGATCTAATGCAAAAGTTGAATCTAGAAGCTAGCATATTCTGCAAGGATTAATTTTTTTTAGGGGAATTTGGCCACCCATAAATTTATATGGTGAAAAGTTGCTGCCATTTGCATTACCAATAAAATATGAACACACCAAATATATTGAAGTGAATTGTCATTCCATAAGAGATGAAGTAGATGACTAAAAAATAAAGAAACACTCCTAATGTCAAGAAATATATTTTTTTCAAGGCATTAAAACATTTTATTTTTTCTTGGTTATAGAATAACTTGGAGCTCCCAAACAAATATGCTCCCACTTGAAGGAGAGTATTGATGTATTTTGTGTTGGGGTATTTATTAAGTATTACATAACATCCTATCAATGGCAAAGAGATTATGATATAAGATATCTCATAATTAAGGATATAATTCTGATTTTTATTTTCTTATTTTATTCGCCTTGAGATTTATTTATAGGTCCACTTAAAAGTGAATAAGAAACAATAGCTTTATTTTCCTCCCAATATCTCCCAACACATTAAAATTGCTTTTGGTCCTTATAAAAACCTACAGAATGCAGACCAGGTTTGTTAGTTTAGAGGAGTAATGCGCAAGTAGATTGTAAAATGTCAGATAGCAGGAAAATGGCTAAACTCTATGACTTAGGAAAATTCAATAATAACCGGTGATGGGAAAACTTTGCAACTGGTTGTGGGGTCAAGAAATGCTGTCAGATTCACCATATCCCGCACATTCAGGTTTATACCCGTCTCCTCTTCAACCTGCATAAGTTCATCATAGCATTATCGGAAGGTAAGGAGATAGAGAGAAAATAATGCCAGGATTGCTAAATAAGAAATGCACCAAGAATAACACATGAATTGATGGTAACGAAAGAATAAAAAAGGGTTATGAGCATAGCAAAATTGCACTAATGAGGCGAAGCGCAAGAAACAGAGCAGAATACCTCACGAACTGCAGTGCCGACAACATCACCTCCATCATCCAGCATTCCGGCTGGTAACTCCAAAAGTAACTTTCCAACAGGAACCCTAGCCTTGTACGTATATTTTTAAACAAAAACCTTAGTAAGCTCTGATGTGTTACTTGGCCAATGCAGATGATAATGGTTCACAACAACATAAAAATACAAACATTAAGTAAAGGAAGAACAAAGAACGAAAAAATAAACACAATATGCAAGCAAAATCAACTTTATGGTGATGAAGATGCTCCCTCAGGCAAGCTAAAGGAGTGCTCAACTATAACATTTCAGGTATTTCAATTGAAAACAACGTAAAATACATGTCACGGAAGTTCCCCACTTTCTACCTGCTCTGTAAGGACAACATAAGTATCCTCTTCAGACTCAAGAAGAATCAGCACGCCAACAGATGGCCCTCTCGCAAAAACAATTCCTGGAACCTTAATAATAAGAAAAGTAATCTTAATACTCAGCTAAAAGGTGTTGCTTACATCGAGAATGAAAATAACGAAACATTCAAAATCAAAGATTCAAGTTATGCAACAGAAGGGTGCAAATNGGACCGTTAAGGGATGCAGTCGAGTCAGCCAGCAATTTTGTTGTTGAGCCTCACAGGGTGGTTTTCGTGTCATCAACCTTAACTGGTGAAGGAGACTGCCCACAACCAGAACCTATGTATTCGTTTTGTCCCCTTTTGTTGGATTCTCACTAGGCTCCGTATGACTGGTTGTAGCTTTATTCTGAGTTTGTAGGATTTCACTCAGACGTGACCTGCCCCTCGGTAGGGGCAGCCGGATGGTCGGTTGTAGGTCTAGTAATGGAGTTACCCACTCCTCTGGCGACTCAAGGCAGGAGGTGGCAGCTCTGTGAGAGGAGGTTGCCACTTTGCGGAATAGGGTGGACGAGGTGTTGCGCGAGCTGGGAGCACTTCACGGGTTGATTAACCTATGAAACTTGCACCACAAGGATGACTGACTGGAGCACATTAGAATGGGAGGAGAGATGGTTCTCTAAAGACTAACATAAAAGGGATGTCCCTATTTAGGCCTTGGAAGACCCACACATAAACATTTTGTTCTAGACATGTAATATAGTTATTTGGAAATGAAATAACATTTGAATAGATTTGAAAAGATGTTTAGTGTGACACTTATCATTACGTAGTATTTTGTTTTATATGTCTGGCCTAAGGCACTGAACCATTGCTTCTTACTTTAAGCATTTTGGTTTTTATCTCTGGGCATTTGATTTTCCTTCTTCTCCCATTTTGTTTGTTGGTCACTCTTTTTTTTTGAAAATGGCCCCGAATTACTTTCCCACCTTCTTTGGATCTGCCAGGGGTGTAGATCAGTCGTTTTTAATAGAGAGCGAAGCGAAGGAGTTGCATATGAGATAGTGCTGGATGACAGGGTCTCCCTTCGGAAATTGAATAGAACGGCTCGAGCGACAAACTTGGTGGGAACAATCTGGTCTTTAATCGGGACTAGTTCACATATGGTCTCCGGTTGCCTCTGTGTGGTGAGCTACAGAGGGTATTCAACACATACGGGGTTATTCTATCATAGATACTGTTGAATTCCATAGCCACTGTGATGACCTTCATCTTTTACTGTCATCGAGAGCGCATACCCTGGTCGATCAAACTTTTCACGTATTTCTTTTCATTCAAGATCGAAAGGGAGGGATCTTTCATGTCCCAACGGGCAAAAGTGCTTTACTTGTTATGAGTAGAGAAAAAATCAAGAATAGGAAGATGAAATTTTTTGTAGGCTCTTATTCCGACCCCTGGGAAATCCGGATCAAGTCATCAGAGAGAGTAGTGTTGAGCATGGAGGTCGAAGTCCCTTTCGAAAAGCATGGAGGTTCGTCAGGCAATGTTGACCAACCACTACATCTCGGTCCCCTAATACATCACTGAGGTGACGGTTACTCATGTGCTGATGGGCAAGATGATCGAGGAACTATGACGCCTCTCTGACGCCAATGAGCATATCCGAGCAGTGGCAGTACAGGATAAGCTAGCCATTAAACTTGGCAAGCAGAACAATCCTGCGACACTAGGTAACTCCGTTGAAGATGAGGATCTACTTTCTTATGGTGCAGCCTCGAGGCATATATTTTCATGTCTGAAACTAATGTTTTCATTCAAGACAAAATGACTGACAAGGTCACTATTATTCCTCGAAAACATGCTTCTCATCTTGTTGATGCAAGGGAAGGTATATAGGAGTGATCCGAAAGAAACCATAGCTCCATCCCCTCCTCATCTATAGCTGGCGACAGACATGAGCGTCATTGACTGTCATCACTCCAACGGATTCCCAGGATAAGGGTCCTTTCTTCATTCCCCTGTCTGAGAGGGACAAGGCCAGCTAGGCTGCCTCTTCTGCCACATCAAGCTCCTCGTCAGAGGAGTCGATTTCATCATTTGAATGTCAAGTCTTGCCGTTGCTCAAGGGAATAGAGGTATGTTAGTGGGGAATGGAGATGATGGAGGAAGTGGATGTCCTACGCGACCTCCATTAAATTGGAAGAAGGTGGCCTTCGTCTGAGAGCCCATGTGCAGGAGTGCCAATGTCAAGGGGCTGGTAAGCGGTTTAGTTTGTTGGATCAATCTTTAGATTACTATCCACAAATGAACGACAGCAGGGAACTACCTTCGACTTTGTTAAACCTATTATGATTTATGGGGGCTTGGCTGCGCTATTAGAGGCTTATGTTGTCAAGGGCTTCTCCAAAATGTGGCCCATTTTCTAGGTTTAGCCTTGATCAATCTGGAGTGATCATTGAATAAAGATCATAAGAAACAGGCCTCGCTAGAGGCAGATCTGAAAAAAATCCAGGAAAATCGAGACATGTGGGACCTCAAGTTCAATAATTTTATCAAGGCCAACAAAGAATCCCTCAGCACCATAGCAGTCTTGGAGAAGGAAAACGTCTAGCTGAAGGAGAAGGCTGCCTCGTCGATCCAAGGAACAATATGAGGAAGGTTGGATGGAGAACCTTAAACTAGGGGTGGATTCCTTCATTCACCAATTCATTCATCATTGCTTGGTCAATCCTAAGTTCTTTGACTAGAAGGAGTTCTCTACTCTTACCCAGGACGAATCGGTTGACAGTTCCGACATAAGAGATGATTCAAGCAGTGAAGAAGGGTCAACCACTTGCTAGGGTTATGTGGAACAAGAACTTTTCTCATCTCTTTTTTTTTTTCAGAAAAAGATACTTGTATTACCCCTTTTTTTTAATATATGAGAAAAATTGGTTTGTTCATGTTTTCTCTTTATGGATTGGCTGTGTTTTCTGATTGACCGTGTGCTTTTCTTGTGAGTCGATCTGTTGCACAGGTCGGTCTACTGAGAGTCTAATTATTTGTGTCAGGTTGGGTCGTCCCCTCTTAAGAGACTCGCATCTGAGACAACCATTTAGACTTGTAGCAGATCTTGTCGTCGTTGTTTGTATCAGTCACCTTCAGAGCTAGACTTTGTAAAATTTATTTTTATAGCAGAACTTAGTCCAATTAAAAGGATCTTGTTAACTTTCTATAACAACATAGGATTAGACAGGGAGCAAAAAGTTGCTCACGTCCTTGAATTTATTTTAAGTCAACTTTGTATAATATGAACAAAATTATTCCCTTATTTTTTGTAGTAAATAAGAAAATTAAAAAAGTAACAAATATCTACAAGTGGGCTCTACGACATGAATCCAACCAAAAAAATTGGGCCAACATAACACGATAAGAAGCCATAGAATCGAACCAAAATATGAATATAGCTTGCGAAAACCCAATTCAATTTGCCTTTATGACGACAACTCAACATCAAAGAAAAAAGACAACTCGCCCATGACCCTTGATGATTGATTTGGACTAAGCAAATTGTCGATCCAAACTAGCAGATTAGCCAACATAAAACGATAAGAAGCCATAGAATCGAACCAAAATATGATGGCATCTTTTATTAGTGCTACTATGTGTTTATAATTTTGGTGAAAATCAACCTTTCTGAAATATAATTTGCAAAATCAATATTGATTTTTGGACGAGTTTGGTGTTCATCTCGGCCCGTCATATAAATAACTTGTTTTCTCGCTGTTCAATTTCATAGGAAGCTTAAAGTTTAGCAGCTAGCTAGTGTCGATCATTAGTGAAATTTAACCTTTTTAGGGGTATTAATTGTAATGAAAGATTAATTTCTTTTGTTGAGCTAGAAAGAATTAATCTTAGTTTCTTATTTTCATTTCCTTAATTTCCAAGGTTCTGTTATTTTGTTCCAACTTCCATAAAAGGAAGCATAGTTTTAGGGTCCGTTTGGGACAGCTTGTGCGTTTCAAGATAAGTTGCTTATCCTGAAACGCGGCGGCTCGCAGCCTGCGTTTAGTATAAAAACTCAAACGCAGTTTTGGATAAGCTGGCGAAAAGCGCGAACCAAACGGTATGACGGCATTTTGAAAACACCGCCCGCACTTATAAGCTGCCCCAAACGGACCCTTATATTGCTTCGTTTGGTTCTCCCTTTCATAGTGTAATATAATTGGAAAAAAAAAAGTAAACTAAACATATTAACTTCAACTTATCATAATCATTTAATTGTTTAGTGTAAAAGATTTGAAGGGGTGTAGGAATGATTCAAAACAAATAAATCAACATTATTGTTGTTGTTATGAATATTGTCGTCCCCGTAATGAATTTTAATAAAATATTTTATCATCATCTTCATCAATACTTTTTACATTAAGGAAATGTGATTATCAAGATTAAAGACAAAAGAGATCCATTCCTATAAGATTATTATGATAAAGGAGCATCAAGATTCTAACAAAAAAAAGACATCCATGTGAGATTATCATCATCAATAAGAAGCAATAGGATTTCAATGTGATGTGATCCATTCATGCGAGACAAACATGATCGAGAAAACATTAAGATTCCGACCAAAAAAAGAGCAAGTCAAGCATGAACAAAAGTCTAAAGCTCTAGCCCACTCAATGCGGATAACTACGCCTACTTTGAAAGCAAGAGAGGATTGCAATCTTTATGAGCAATCCAACCTCAAAATAAAGCCATGGAATTTTAAGGAAGCATAATGTTGATTAGCTAAAATACAATTCCCTAATCCAATAAGGCGAGTTTGAAGCCTTGAAGAATCAAAATTAAATTAAATAACATATGAAGCATGGGATCAACCAAGGAAACATGGAGTGGTTATACAAATCAAATCCAATATCAAGAACATATTAAGCGCTTCCTTGACAATTCACTAAGTTATGCAGCTTATATATTTTTTTTTCAATTAGATATATTCGCAAGTTTATAAATATGTTGTAGCTTGAATTAACTTTAGATTACGTTAATATGGTGGAGTTGCTTGAGAGCAATGTGAAAGGTAGAGCTATGGCTCTCCCGTTAGGGGACTTTATTTAGTTTGCTTGAGATTTAACTTAGTATGTTTCTATTATTCTCGTCAATAATATTGTTATCTTTCTCTCCCTTACAGTCCTTCAAATAACATCTTATCCTTTCATGCTTTAATGTGTTATTCATTTTAATGTACATCATGGATGTGATTCATGCAAAAGCTTGCCTACCATCTCTATTAGGAAGTTGCTAAAGGTTGACGTCCCTAGGGAAGTTATCTAGAAGGAGGATTCTAGGACAAGTAGTTGGGATGGTTGAACTCTTAGGAAGGAAGGAAGCCAACCATTAGCCGACTAAAATAGGTAGCACTTTACTCCTCTGTTGACATAAGTTGACTTAGCTCATCATAGCCCTGATCTGTGTCCTCTGACCCATCATAATTCTCAACAATCTTAAAATCTAGATGTTCTCAATCTAGGCTAAAGTAGTTCAATGCTTTGATTGACCTCCTAACACTAAGAGCTCAATTCATTAATTATAAACTTTGGGACTTTTTACCTATTTTAAATCATTGAACCACGAAACCCTAGACTTTGAGGTTGAGCCTCCTAAGAAATCCTAGACATTTATTATTTCCAACATTAGTGACCTTGAGGTTAAACACTGCTTGGACCACTGTCAGCCGTTTTTATTTTAAACTTCGTGATTTGAAAAAGTGAATGATTTGGTGATTTTGAAAATAATTTAAATATAAATATAGCTCTTTTTTATTTTTAAAAGTAACATTTTAATTTTTAAAATAAGTGAGACCAAACGAGTCTCACATTTTAAATAGTTTAAATGATTGAATACAATACTACAAGTAATACACTTATCTCGAAGAATAAATATATCACTTATAATAAGGGTTCAATCACCTAAACTAATAAAATTTGTGACATCCGTGTTAGTCTGCGAAATACTTTAATAAAAAGGTCAACAAGTTCCCCTACCTAACATAAAAAATTAGATAGAGTTTATTTATATGGGTTCCCCGTTCCCTATAGAGGCGAGCCCCTATAGTTAATTACATCTTAAATGATTGAAATCACTTAAGAAAACTCTCGATTAAGATCAGGTGGTTTTGCTTTCGGAATTTCAAAGTTTAGGTTTTCACGATTGGACATGGGAAAATCAAATGGGAATGACTCAAAATAGGAACAATTATTTAAGGAATCAAAAGGGAAAAAAAGTAGGGGATATCACAGATCCAGGAGAAACCCCGGAGATGTCCCAACTATCCTATTGTTTGATTTAATTTCTTTTGAAATGATTTAATTTGATATTTCAATCCTGCAAATTATTTATGATTTAGGACTTATGTTTACACAATATCGGACTGTGCAAATAGCCTAAAAGATAGGAGGATTTACACCGTACCGCACGACAACCTCGAAATCCTAAAGCGTTAGGACTTATAATTGTACAACAGAGTTGTACAAAAAGCCTAAAGAGTGATCCTATGGGTTGTTATTTAAACTAAAGAAGGTGATAGGTGATGTGAATGTGTTTTGCTGCTGCAGATCCACCTTAAAGTTGTTCCTCGTCGTGCTGCCCACGATATTCGTTCCAAGCTCCTTACCGTGACGATGTCAAATCAAACGACCTTATGGTTGTAGTCCTCTAAATGTCCTATATAAAAGAAGACATGTTTAAAGTTATATAATATAAAATGTGCAATACATGACAAACAGTAGGATGCGCGTAGAACAGTAGCAGGTAAAAACATGACTAATATAACATGCTGTACAGAAAGAACAGTAGCAGGTAGAAAATAGGAATAGTATATCATGTTGTATAGGAAGAACAGTAGCAGGTAAAAAAAACAGGAATAGTATAAAATGCTATACAGGAAGAACAGTAGTAGACAGAAACAGGAATAGTATAACATGTTGTACAGAAAGAACAGTTGCAAGTAGAAAACATGAATAATATATCATGCTGTATAGGAAGAACAGTAGCAGGTAAAAACAGGAATAGTATAACATGCTCTACAGGAAGAACAGTAGCATACAAAAACAGGAATAGTATAACATGTTGTACAGAAAGAACAATAGCAGGTAGAAACAGGAAAAATATAACATGCTATACAGAAAGAACAATAGCAGGTAGAAACAGAAAAATGAAGCGCTGTAAAATGTAAAGCAAACCTGTACGCCCGTGAGATCCGTTGTTCCTTAAGTATAGCAAGTCTAAATGCATCACCAAAAGCGAAGTCTGAAAGAAACATCGTCCAGGAAATCCGAAGAAGAGTGTAACAACTCATGATGGAAAACTCAAAAAAATCAACGAGAAAAGACTCAAATAAAAGAAAAGAAAAAGAATCCACAAAGATCTTAGAGAAATCCCGAAAGAAAGGAAAAGTAACACGAGTGCCCCGTCCCAAAGCTTCAATAAAACAAAAAAAAGTTCGAGTGAGGGGACCGCAAGCACTCGTATGGGGCTAGGCTCAGATATATATTTATACTCGAGGGTCCGCGAAGGCTACTCGGTCACTCGAATGTATAGAACCCGACACTCGTCTAGAAGTGTGTCTTGAATCTCACTTAGGGGGATATTTCCCAGCCTAAACAAGTATTCATCACGTGAACAATCAACTTGAAAGTATGTTTTATGTTTTTAACATGCATACAAATTTTAAACATGCAAAGAAGAGTTATCAATTTTTGTTTCGTAGAAAAGTGTGTTTTTGCTTGAAAAGGGTTTGTCAAAACTTATATATATATATATATATATATATATATATTAGAAATTTTCGTTGTCCACGAGTCAATTACATTGTCGGGCGTGGGACTGCCAACAACCTGAGGAGGTTCGAGCCAACTCCCGCTAGACTTATGCCGGTGAAGGATACTGTTATCCTATTTTTCGTCAAATGTCTGGATCTTGATGTTATAGGATAGGACATCTTTCTGCTCTATCTTCGGTGTGCCTTTATCATCAACACCGTACGCCCCAAAATGACTACTTGTGACCTTGCTTGATGGTTTCACGTATAACAAAAGGCTATACGTGGACACTTATGCATTGGACATAAGCATAAAAAAGAACGAACCAAGAAGTAAGGAAAGAAAAGAACAAAAATGGGGTAAGAGAGAGGAGGAACTGATCCATCTAAAACACCGAAAAGGAGAATGGATCAGTTCTCAAAACTTGTATCGAAAAGACCTAGAAAAAGAGGGCCCAAGATCTTTCCTAGGTGTTTTAGATGGATCAGTTCTCAAAACTTGTATCGAAAAGACCTAGAAAAAGAGGGCCCAAGATCTTTCCTAACAAACATAAAGGGTCACTTTGCGCTGATTTTTCAAACCCCAAAGACGTAGGATTGATCAAATCCACCAAATGCTTCTCCAAAATGAAGTTTAAAATCTCCCAAACTTCAAAAGAAGATGACCTCGGGGAAACCACCACCAATACTTCCAAACTCATGCCGAAATTAAAATTCCCCAACTTTCGAACTAATAGATAGTCTCATACATCAAATAAGCATAAAATCTTCATACATAACCAAATAAATGCTCACAGCCGGGGCAGCAAGGGAAACAACCAAAACACGTTCACGGGTAAGGGGAGCAACCTACCCAAATCTTTTATATCATAAGAAAAAGATG
>JXCR01143414.1:258625-275204 GCA_002079205.1 Phalaenopsis hybrid cultivar
GGCTAATATAATTCTCCTCATTTCCAGTCCTCCTTGAATGCTATATATGCATAAATACCAATGAAAAATAAAGAATTTTGTACATGTCTTTATCCGCTTGAATTGCTATGTGCATAAATGTGAATGTGAATCAGGAAATCTGCATGTGTAGGCATATACGTCTTGGGAACAAGTATGAAAGAAGCCAAATTCTGAATGTATCGAGCCCACATTTGGTGATATAGAGCTGTTTTAGGGATAAATGGGCAAAGTCTGCACACATACAAACTAAACTCTGCACACATACCTGCTAACCCAAGTGATACATATATAAATACAGGTGAATGACATGATATATAAGAAAAACATTGAACAGAGAATCAACACCCTCTCCATACAAAATCCTTTATGTTCCAAAACAGCAATAACATCCAACAACTGACCAAGAAGGATCAAAAGAGGATTTGCATGTGTAAACATCCATTCCCACATATTTAAAAAAAAAATCTAGCATTCAAACTCCAGTGAAAGCAAACTAAGTAAAATTTACACACAGACCATGCAATTCTTAAGTATTTACAGATGCAGCACTTACACACATACCACCCAAATTTTTTATAGTCCAAAAGAAATAACACAATTGCATGCATAGACAAGATAACACATATGTGAGAATTGAAATCTGGGTGTTAGATATGTAAATATGCAGGAATTAGGGTGGTACGTATGTGAAATTCTTTGAAACAAATTGTTATACAACTTCTGTATTAGATTTAGAAAAGTCTAAATAAAACTTTGCTCACATAGCTTTTCCCATATTCTAAACTCCTCTTTTCTCGTTGCGTGGCCACCCGATAACTTAAAACCTGAAATCCATCATATACGAACTTCAGGGGAGAAAAAAAGAAACCACATGTATGTTCTTTCCTCTCTCAAAATTTCAGCCCACATTAAACAATATTTAAGCAAAGTTTCAGCTAGCTTACTCATAAAGAAGTTGACAAGGAGAGAAATGCATAATGAAGGCTTAAGCATAACCAGAATTAATCTAAGTGAGACTAATGTTTTCCCCAAGCCGATCCATCTCATATCCCGTGACAAACTTCTCAACTCATTTGAATACCAAGCCAATAAACCAAATTTAAGAGGATAGAAGAAGACGATTCTTCCTATTTAAACCAAGAACATCGGAACACTTTTCATAGCATGAAGTATTTCACCAATAAATTCAAAAGAAAAGCAATGAAATTCTTACTTCCCAAATGCCTGAAGAAAGAGGAAGGAAGAGGGCCTCAGACCAGGGAGGATCGAACGGCAAAGAGCCAAGCACACAAAGCACAGACCAAACGGAAGATGAGAATCATTCAAGATTTCGGCAGAACCTCCCCCACTCTCCAAAAATTTTTGGCCAACCCTAGAACTCCTCCCCAAGTGGGGTTTATATAGCCAGAGAAGAGGAGATGCGTTTCTCGTCACTTACCTGGGCGGTGAGCCGAGCCAAGAGAAGCGACGAACCTCGCGTGAGGAGAGGACGAAGCTTTGTTGCAGGGGAGCAGTTCGTATGGCACGTCGTGGAAGCCTTTAGCCCGGGTACAGAAGCACGCGGAAGGGACCGCGGGCCGATCTCTCGCGAGGAAGAAGAGGGATCGGGGAGGAGAAGCGNATGTCCTCCATAGGTAATTTCGACATTCCGTAAGCACCGGCACTGTCTGTTTTGCCGTCAGAGGTCGTTTTGACGAATTCATCGATTTGCGTGTCAATTTTCTCGTGTCGAAAATATGGCAATATGGGTGTCCTTTCCTACCAAAATTAGTATCCTGGACGCGTTAGCGCAGTCCATTTTGTCGTCGGAGGTCATCCGGAGAAGTTCGCATTTTCACCCTTCCTTTAGGCTTAATTGAAGTCCAATTTCGTGCAATTTATTGAATTTTGTGCATTTTGTGTGTGTATGTGACGAAAAAATCGTGACGAATCTTTTCCTAAGGCTTGGAGTCCTATTGGAAACTTTTCCCTTGAGTCTTCACAAAATATCCCATAACCGCTCGTTCGTAAGACGATGGTATTGTGTCATAAATGCTAGACATCAAAGGAAAATAGGAAGTAGTTAGAATTTCTAAAAGGTTGGGTCTCAATTCTAGTTTTCTAAGACGATCAATAAGAACTCCTAGAGCTAGATCCTGGGCTTAAGACAGGAGAAGAAAAGGCCTCACAAAAATGAGGTCAACAACCACCCTTTGGAGTTTGGGTAGCTCATGCTTTCAGGCGAACCGCACAACATCAAGCTTATAATGGGACTTATCATCTGGAGGAATAGATTCATGAGACCTTAGCGAGAACAAAATTCATTTAACTCAAAATCTACTTCCTCCTACTCACAGATAACTCACTTGAAATTAGTTCAATTCAACTCAATAATCAGGAATAAACTCAGAACAAAACTAATATATATATATATATATATCTCAAGAAAAAGTGTGAACATTACAAAAATCTATCTTACCAATGAAAAGACAGGTAGATTTGGCATTTAATGCAAAACGAAAGCACCAGATGCACCATCACATAAATCAGATGTACAACAACAGTTCCTCTTTAATTTCAAAATCCTTCCTTAAGATATGATAAATCACATATATTTGTACAAACTACTTAACTAGTTAATTCTAAAAAAGAAAATCTTAGGGAAAAAGCAAAGCCANTAACAACAATTCCTTTTTAATTTGGAAATCCTTCCTTAAGATATTCACATATATTTGTACAAACTACTTAACTAGTTAATTCTAAAAAAGAAAATCTTAGGGAAAAAGCAAAGCCACCTTATACATTTGCTTGTGAAAGAAGACCATCTCTTTTAGCCATCTCATATAATGCAACAGCAATGAGAGCTTTGGCATCTGCTGTCAATCGCCAAAGCTTATTGTAGGGAATAACATGTACCTTAATCAGTTCACCGTGGTTGCGCAGACCCATTTCTTTCCCCTGCAAAGCTGTAACAATTTCCTTCTTGACTGGGCCTTTGTAAAGAAAAAGATTAAGTTCCTCATCACAACCACCCTGTAAGGTAATGGGCAAGATGAATAGTGTTTTCCAATACAAATCAAGAAAAACTAAAGCATAAATCAAGAAACATACTATGTGGAATGGAAGGGGAATGAGGAATTTAGATTAGAATTGAGGGAGTGTGTAAATAGCCACCTTGATATTGTACACACAACATGTATGCTATTCAAGCAAGATAAATGCTAACTTATTTTGCTCTTCCCTCAATTCTGTAATTTGCATCACGTTTTTTCCAATAGTTTTCAAATCCATTTTTTGAAACTATAAAATTTTGTTTTGTTGGACAGTTCAAATATCCTCTTATCCTTCTTTAAAAAAAAAGAAAAAAGATAAAATCCCTGCGGAACTTCATATAGCACAATTGGCCAAAAGGTCCAAATTGTAGATGGAGTTTGTGGGAGCCATTACCCTCTTTGTTTTCTCTCCTCTCCTCCCTCTATCAGATTTCAGTTGGTTAGGAGGATTTTGTGGTGCTAAAATCAATTTTCAACAGTAAATAATTGCACTTATTAATTAGTTGTCAAAATGAAGCTTAGCATGAGTCATGCTTCATCAAAATTTCCACATTCTTGTTGATAAATGCCATTGTTGGGAGTATTTAGCATGTACAAGTAGACTTCTAGAAAAACGAAAATATTATGGAAAAAAATATCGTATAATTAAAGACATAAGATTCTTTATTTCCTTATTGTATTCTTCTGCCTCCTACAAAAGAATAACTTTGTGTTTCTAGTCGGTGTTTTCCAACATGATACCAGAGGCTAAAGTTGTGCTTATTTCATTAAAGAATATTTATGTATATTCTTTTATTGTTCTACATTTTTTGTTTTTGAGAAGCCATAGTGAAATCTACAAAGATGACAATAGTGACATAGCAATCATTAAAAATTCTTATATTTTATGCACTGATCTGTTGCATACAAAAATTTAAGTTCTCTCTAATGACATTTTTAGCTCCACTGAAGAAAAGAAGTCAAACTTTGAATAATACATACTTATTAAAATAAATCTAGTAACTAGAAAGATCAAGAACTAGAACTAATGCAAAAGTTAAATAGAGAGCAGGCATACTCTGCAAGGATTAAATTTTTTTAGGAGAATTTGGTCACCCATGAACTTATATTGTGAGAAGGTGCTGCCATTCGCATTTACCAATAAAACATGACGCACCAAATATATTGGAGTGAATTATCATTCTATAAAAGATGATGTGGTTGACAAAAAAAAAAAAAAATTACTCCAAATGTCTTCAATTTTTAATGATAAGAAATATTTTTTCCAAGGCATTAGGACATTTATTTTTTCTTGGTTATATAATAACTTGGAGCTCCCAAACATATATGCTCCCACTTGAAGGAGGGTATTGATGTATTTTGTGTTGGAGTATTTAGTAAGTATTAAATAACATCCTATCAATGGAAAGGAGATTATGATATAAGATATCTCATAATTAAGGTTATAATTCTGATCATTTATTTTCTTATTTTATTCCCCTTGAGATTTATTTATAGGTCCACTTAAAAGTGAATAAGAAAAAATAACGTTATCTCAATATCTCCCAACACATGGAAATTGCTTTTGGTCCTTAGAAAAACCTACAGAATGCAGACCAGGTTTTTTAGTTTAGTAAATAAATTGTAAAATGTCAGATAGCAGAAAAATGGCTAAACTCAACGACTTAGAAAAATTCGACAATAACCGGGGATGGGAAAACTTTGCAACTGGTTGTGGTGTCAAGAAATGCTGTCAGGTTCACCATATCCCGCACATTCAGGTTTATACCAGTCTCCTCTTCAACCTGCAAGTTCATCATTGCATTATCGGAAGGTAAATAAATAGAAAGAAAATAATGCAAGGTTAGTTAAATAAGAAATGCAGCAAGAATAACATATGAATTGCATGTAACGAAAGAAGAAAAAATGGTTATAAACATGGCAAAATGGTGCTAATGGGGCGAAGGGCAAGAAAGAGAGCAGAATACCTCACGAACTGCAGTACCAACAACATCACCTCCATCATCCAGCATTCCAGCTGGTAACTCCAAAAGTAACTTTCCAACAGGAACCCTGGCCTTGTACGTATATTTTTAAACAAAAACCTTAGTAAGGTCTAATGTGTTACATGGACAATGATTCACAACAACATAAAAATACAAACATCAAGTAAAGGAAGAATAAAGCACGAAAAAATAAACACAATATGCAAGCAAAATCAACTTTATGGTGATGAAGATGCTCCCTCAGGCAAGGTAAAGGAGTGCTCAACTATAACATTTCAGGTATTTCAATTGAAAACAACATAAAATACATGTCACGGAAGTTCCCCACTTTGTACCTGCTCTGTAAGGACAACATAAGTATCCTCTTCAGACTCAAGAAGAATCAGCACGCCAACAGATGGCCCTCTCGCAAAAACAATTCCTGGAACCTTAATGATAAGAAAAGTAATCTTAATACTCAGCTAAAAGGTGTTACTTACATCGAGAATGAAAATAACGAAACATTCAAAATCAAAGATTCAAGTTATGCAACAGAAGGGTGCAAATCAGGCAATATAAATC
This sequence comes from Phalaenopsis hybrid cultivar, assembly GCA_002079205.1. Taxonomy (NCBI): domain Eukaryota; kingdom Viridiplantae; phylum Streptophyta; class Magnoliopsida; order Asparagales; family Orchidaceae; genus Phalaenopsis; species Phalaenopsis hybrid cultivar. Next base: position 264,225 of record JXCR01143414.1, read on the forward strand.
AAACAAGGCACAGGGAAAAATGGGGGATATATGAGTTTAGCAGACGTATAGCTTTGGTGTTACTTGTATTAGCATTTACATAACTAACACACAATTATGATGTATTTGCATATCTCACACCTAAATTTCATATTTACATACATTGCACTTTGGTGCTTTAGACATATGCATGAAACGGTGTACTTCACTTTTAAAAAGTGATATTGGTGCTATTATTTGTGATATTAATAATTTTGAACGCTATGTGTGTAAATATGAAAGTTTAGACGTGAGATAGATAAATACATTATAATTGTGTGCTATGTATGTAAATGCCTTTTTAATCTTATATCTACCAATAATCTCGCATAGTCAAAATCATTTATTTTTAGTTTTATGCCTTTTACTGAAAATTCATTTTTTAAAATTAGATTTTGAATTTCTAAGAAATCTATAGGCAACCTAAAGGTGAGATTCCACCATTTATGTATAGAAAAATGCGAGAAAAAATCATCTTATTCCCTTTTTTCTCCAAAATACATCTCCTTTCATTATAAAGAGAGTCAACTATAGGGTAAACATAATTCCTACAATTACAACTTACAAAAAAAATACAACAAACACATAAGAAAAGAACTACAACTATAATAATAGAGAAATAAATGAGGATAAATCTAAATAGGAAACACAAAATTCCACACTCCCCCTCAAGTTGAGTCACAAATATTGTAGAGACCCAACTTGGTGTTCAAATCCGTGAAGCTACCTAGAGGAAGAGATTTCGTGAAGACATCAGCAAGTTGAAGATGAGTCGAAATGTATATTAAGTGAATAATGACTCTGCTGACCATCTCAAAGATAAAATGTCTATCAATCTCAATGTGCTTGGCCCTATCATGATGTACAAGATGCTTTTTAATACTGATGGCGGCTTGGCTGTCACAAAACATCTTTATGAGATTAGTCGTAGAGTATCCCAGCTCATTTAATACCCTTTGAGTCCATAATCCTTCACAAATTCCCAAAACAAATGGACGATACTCAGATTATGCACTTATTCTAGAGAACACCACTTGTTTCTTACTCCTCCATGTGACAAGATATCCTGATACATAGGAATAATATCAAGAGGTGGATCTTCTGTCAATGACTTCTCCTATCTAGCGAACATCAGTGCACAATTCTACAACCTTGTTGTCAAATTTCCTAAAAAATAATCCTCTGTCAGGATTCTTCTTAAGAAATATTAATATTATGTACACCATTTCTAAATGTTTTTCATTTGGGTTGTTCATGTGCTGACGCACTATGCCGACAGAGTAAAGGGATGTTAGGTCTAGTGTGCGATGAGTAAATAAGTTTACCCACAAATTTCTAATATCTACATTTTTCTATTGATGTCTTTCTTTCACCAGAGTGTATTTTTTTTGTTTAAATTCAGAGGAGTCTCAATCAGTTTGCACCCCATATTCGACCACGACACTTCCATGCCCAGAAGTATCTCATCGTCCCTAGATCTTTAATTTTAAATTGGGTAGCAAGAACCTCCTTAATCTTTCCAATCTCTTTGTCATCATAACATGTCAGAATCATATCATCAACATAGACAATGAGTATTATTTTCTTACCACCCTGTATATTGTTTATACATAGTATATGATCTGCTTGACATTGGATGTACCCATTGGATTTCATAGTCTTGGCAAACTTATCAAACCAAGCCCTTGGTGATTGTTTGAGGCAATAATAAGATTTTTTTTAGTTTACAAGCCAGATGTTTAATGAATTCATTTTCCAATCCTTAAGGATTTCATACACTTTTTCCAAATCTCCATTCAAAAACCCATTCTAGATATCAAGTTGATGCAATTCCCACTATTTATTCACTGACCAATATAGAATAACTCTTATAGTGTTTAATTTAGCCACTGAAATAAATGTCTCTTGATAGTTTATCCCATAAGGCTGGGTGAAACCTTTGGTCACTAACTTAGCCTTGAACTTTTTAGTGCTCCCAAATGCACTATACTTAATATTGAACAGTCATTTGAAACTAATGAATCTTTTATTCGGAGGATATTTTGTAAGTGTCTATATGCCATTTAGCTTAAGTTCTTAGATCTATTCTTCAACCATTTTTTTCCATTATGTACTTTGGAGTGCTTAATGAATCGACTTGAGTATCTGCACGCTCTTAAGATTAAATACAAAGGCTTTGTAAGTTAATGATAACTTCCCATAGGCAACATACTACTGGTTAGGATAATATGTGCAACTTTTCATATCTTCTCCGTTGTGGATTCCACTTCCTTTAGAACCTCAGAAATGGTTGAATTCAGGTTTGGTTGTGAACAATCCTATGGTTACATATTGACTTTACCTTGCGTTGGATTTTTTTTCTCCTAGTATACACACAAGATTTAGCAGGACAAACTTGGGAAACAGGATGGTTAGATGGAAGGAGAATATGTTGTGATGATTATGGATCAGTGTGGGTATCCATAGTAGTGTTGGAAGCAGATAGGCCGTGATGACTCTAGATCAGTATGGGTATCCCAAGTGTGATATTCACTTAGACTCGCCTTCTGAATATCAGGATTGGGATAATAGGGTTGGTTTTCAAAGAAGGTAACATCTTTGGAGTTATAATATTTTTTTTCGTAATTGAGGTCTACATTGGAATTTAAAAGCCTTCGTTTGAGTAGAACTAAAATTAAATAAATGAAATATAATTTTAGTAGAAGTAGCTCTAGTTACAAAGTTGTAACTATGAGTGATCAAATCATTAAATTGTGTGAACATTTTAGATATCTCGGGTCTATTGATCAAAGTGATGGTGATATAGATGTGGATGTTAATAGTAGAATTTAAGTTTGTTGGTTGAAGTAGAGGAATGCATCGAGCCTATTGTATGATAGAAAACTACCACTTAGACTGAAAGGAAAATTTTATAACATGATGGTAAGACCTGCAATGCTCAATGGCGCAAAATGTTGACCTTTAAAAGAGAAGCATAAAACAAATTTAAGTGTTGCTGAGATGAAAATGCTTCGGTGGATGAGTGGCTTAACACATAGAAACAAAATGTGAAATGAATATATTCGAGGGTTGGTGTAGCTCTAGTGGAGGACAAGATTAGAGAGAGTCATTTTAGATGGTTTAGTCGCATCAAATGAAGACCATATGATGATCCGATTAGGAGAGATGTTTTAGATTCGACTTATGTTAAAAAAGGCACAGGTAGACCTAAAATGACTTGGTTATATTGTATAAAAAATGATCTTAATTTATTAAAATTAAACGAAAATATGACACTCAATAGGACGCAATGGAAAAAAAGGATTTATGTAGCCAAGCCCACTTGGTGGGATAAAGGCTGGTTGTGTTGTTGATATTTTTGTTGTTGGACGAATGACACTTGTACCTTTTTTTGTTAGAAGCATGCCCATGCCCCATAAAGATATATTTGATTGATTTGGGTTAAGTTTTATACAATTCGGTTAGTGAATGTGAACAAAAAAAAACACAACCAAATATTTTTAGAGGAATATTAGATGAGAAAGCTCTGATATTAGGGTATTTTTCAATCACAATATCAAAGGTATTTTGAATCCAAGAACCCTACTTTGCATTCTATTAATGACGTGGATTGTTGTGAGCACATCTCCCGATAAACCTTTTGAAAGATTGTAAAAGAGCATTATAGACCTAAATACCTCAAGGAGATGTCTATTCTTCCTCTCAGCTATCTCATTTTATTGAGAAGTTTCAACATAGAAACTCACGTAGATGATACCATTCTTTGCAATGTAAGATCCAAGGATAAGGTAGAATTATTCATTTGCATTATCAATTTTGAAATTTAAATTTTAAATTGGAATTGATTGGAAATCATGTTATAAAAGGACACAAAAATTTTTTATGTTTCAAAATTTTCCTTCATAAGAAATATCCAACAAGTTCTACAGTGGTCATCAATAAAGGATACAAACTATCCGGCTCCATTGATGTTTTTTTATTTTGATGGTCTACAAATGTCATTGTGGATGATAGAGAAGGGTTGTACTGAGACAAATGATAGACATGACGAGTACGTTTAGTCAATTTACACGTTTCACACTGATAAAACTTCAGCTTTTATTAATAAAAAGTTGATGATACAATTTTACAACATAATGAAAATTGGGATAGCCCAAAAGACAATATCGTAACAAAACACGACTCTCAACAGTGTCAGACGCAACAGACTTAGGAAAATACTCAAGAATATGAGAAGAAAATGGTAAAGAAGACACTTGTGTGTTAAGAGAATAATTTTTCATGGGCAGGTATTGACCTTGATGCAATTCAACATTATCAATCACCTTCCTCGAATCCACGACCTAAAATTCACAAGAGTTAGAGTGAAATTTAGTAACGCAGTTCAAGTTATGAGTAATCTTGTTGATGAAAAATAAGTTGAAATCTAATTGAGGAACATTTAGCGAAGAAGAGAGTTGAATATCTTTGGAAACTTTCATATCTTATTTCCAAACAATCCTGGAGTAAGATCCATTGGAAAGTCTAACAAATCTAGAGCAGGTGAACTTTTGGTAGTTGGTGATATCATGAATATCTCTAGTCATGTGATCAGAAGCACATGAATCTATTATCCAAGCTCAAAATCTCTCATTGTTAGCGAGAAAGAAAAAGGATATTATACCTTTGATTTATCATTAAGTTGGTATGCTCCTCAATTGTGCTTTTAAAAGAAGCAACTTCAACACCTCCAGTTGTTCCTTAATGAAGAGAATGGGTTAGTCTTGTTCTTTCCACCCTTGCCCTGGTTTCCAATATGCAGGTTTTTCATGTAGTTTTCAACACTTATACTTTGTGTGATCAGGTTTCTTGCATTGTTCACACTAGGGACGATTCTTCTTTATCTTTTACACATTAGAAGAGTTGTATGAGTACAAAAACAGAACTTTCAATGCTAGATGAATCACACTTCCTGTTATCATGAGTTTCTTCCTATTTTCTTCTCTTCAAACTTCAGCAAAGGTTTCCTTAGTGGTAGGAAGAGGTTTCAACCCAGTAATTCTTCCCCTGACCTCATCTAAGTTCATATTTAGACCCAATAAAAACTTGATCATCCTCTTCTTATCCACTATTGTTTTACACATTATGAAATCTTGGGGACACTTCCATACATATGTATCATACATATCTAATTGTAACCAGCAACTGGATAGTGTGAAGTATTAAGTACCACCCAAACCTTCTTATCGAAGCTCATATGGTTTTCTCTCAAACTCAAACAATGTTGTATTATTTTCAGTACTCAAATAAGTTTCATGAATTGCTTCCCAAATTTCTCGCGCTATCCTATAAAGTAATAAATTCTCTCCTAATTTTAGGGTCATAGAATTAATCAACCAAGACATGACCATATGATCCTGGATCTTTTAGGAGTGATGGCTAGGAAAAATGAGCTCTGGAATTATGCCCTCTCACATTAGATGTTCATCTCTTCCCTTCAACAAATACATATAAACACGAATTGGGACCATTGAAGAATATTATGTTTGTTGAGTTTACGGTTTGTGATAAAGGTAGAGAGTTCTAGGGTTGGTTGGACAAAATTCCTTGTCTCTAATTTCGAACTAACTGCCACAGTTAAGTTAGACATCTTCATGTCGTATTTTATCATAAGCCCTATGCATGCTTAGGGTTGAAAAGAACTCCTGAAACGTGGTGAGAGATGAGGATAACCTATTGTGCTTGCCAGAGAAGGAAGGATGAACCAAAAAGAGTGATGCCTGGTGGGAAGACGGGAACATTATATGCGTCGACGATGGAAGGCTGCAAGTTGCGTTTTGTAGGCTCGGGAATTGCAATAAAGAGAAAAATTCCTCTGTGCAATACGCGGCTTCGGCTCAGGCAAGAAGCCGCAAGTCGCAGTCGCGGACACGGCTCTATAGGTAGCGACTTCTGTTCATGCAGGAAGGCCGGTCACACTGTTCGAGCAGGAAGGCAGGTTGAGACTTCTTTCCACAAAAAAAATCAGGACACATAGGAAGCGCATGGAAGGAGAGGAAAGGTTCCCACGGAGAGGCTTTGATGGAGGAAGAAGAGCTAGAGTTTGCAACCAAACTCTGATTCCATGTAGAAAAATGTGAGAGGAAAAAAGTCTCTTGTTCTTTTTTTCTTCAAAATACACCTCTTCTCATTATATAGAGTCAACTCGAGAGCAAACATAATTCCTACAATTAAAACTTCCCAAAAATACAACAAACACACAAGGAAAGAGCTAAAAACATAATAAGATAAGAATAAATGAGGATAAATCTAAATAAAAAACACAAAATTCCACAACATGAGACTTATAAGAAATGCAACATCTAGATGAGTATGAGATAGGTAGAATAGTTTTCCAATTAATCTTTGCTATGGTCCTGTTAAAATGTTGATAGACTGAATGGTGATTTATGAGGTTTATGTAAATGCAATTTCTTTGAACAATATCATCTTGTTGAGGGGTCTACTTATTATAAAAACTTTTCAAGCGTATGATTAAAAAATTCTTAACCATGATAACTATTAATAGCTTCAATTAAAGGTCATTTCTTGTGTTGAACCAGTTAATAAATATCACAATCACAATAATTATATCACTATTACTAGCTAGGAACATAACCCAAGTGTACATTAGTAATCATTTATAAGAGAATAACTATGATAATTACTACCTAAGCTAAACTGAGCAAATGGGTCCAAATAATTTCACGTAAAGAAATTTCAAAGTTCTAAAAGGCAAGGCATCATTTTGGAAATTAAAAAGTAAACTTTCGTTCGTTTACATAACTTGCAAGCATTGCACAAGTGATATAGTCATAATTTAACTTTATGTAGAGTAATAATAAGTCATCTTTACTGTGTATTAGCAAGAAATAGCCTTCTATATAAGAATCAAGATTAATTATAATTGATTTCAAACATTTTACTTCTTTTGTACTTATGGTTAAGTGTTTGGAATGTACTTAATATTATACATGTGTTCAATAAGAAAAACGTCACCATTCAATTTTATCAAACATAGCCGTGAAAACATGTACATACATTTTATGAAAACTTAATAGTTTTTCAAAATAGTCATAACTCTAGAAACTTTGAGGTCGAGCTAGCCAATATCCAAAAAATATTAAACCTATAACGTATGCATCATACATATAAATATACGCTATATAAAATTTTGATTGCAGATTATAACATGATTCAATTTGTTATATATCAACAAAATTTAATGATTTATATAAGTGGGTATTTCTCAAAAATTAAAATAATATATATTTTTTTAGAAATTTAAGAGACAAATAACATTGTAAAACAATCTATCACATCATGTCACAATGATTATGTGAATCGCTATGAATAAATAAAGATATTTCACAAAAGATTATCAGCAGCTTAAACATACCAACAAGTAGCAATGATTATACTCCTGAGAAGTAAAACTTAAGCTTATCTCTTACTAAATAAAGAATCACCTATCAAACATAAATCACAAGTTTTCCGACTTTTAGATCATGACCGGTATTTTCACTCTAACAGCTCATGCTCCATAAAAACGACATTCAAAATAATCTTACATTGGCCAAGCATTCATATATTGCGCAATAAACATAAAAGAAAGGCAAAATAATCTATTAAAATGTTTTCCGTAAATCAATGATCCAAATATTTCTCCAATTTAATTATCATAAAAAAAGTCACAAACATCCTTTTCTTGATTAATAATTTATAAATATCAATTAACATTAATCATAAAATCATGAAATTTTAATACCTACCAAAGTTTAGTTCTCATAAAATCCTCCCATATATAACTAATATAATAAATTATTCAAAGACTTTTACCAATTCCATATAATTTTTACTAATTTTGAACATAATCCTCTTATAATCCCTAATAATCTTGGAAGATTGATGTCTATATGACAGTCTTAAAAAAATTCTTAAATGTTTAACACTGTCATTGCCGGTCCCAAGCCCAGATGTGAAAAATAGAGGGTTACGTTAGGTAGTCGACAGTCAGCATAAAACTAATCGAAAAAATAATTACATGAATCATTTTGATCATTGTGTAAGTACTAGAGCGTCCCCTGGAAGCGACGCGCTGTATGGTCTGGATACAGTGAAAAGTGTGCAAGGGCCGCTACACAGGCGCCGGGGTGTAGTGTCAAATAAGCGAGAGTTCTCACATTACGAACAGATGCAGGTAAAGAAGTTAGTTCATGAAACTAATAAAACTAAAATTAAGATAGGATCTTGGAATATAGGTACTCTCAATGGTAAATCAATGAAATTAGTTGATATTATGATTCACAGAAAAATTAATATCTTATGCATTCAAGAAACTAAATAGGTGAGAGAAAAAGCTAAGGAAATTGATAACTTAGGTTTTAAACTTTGGTATTCTGGTAAGAGTCGCACTAGAAATGGTGCAGGTGTAATTATTGATAAAAGTTTGAAAGATAATGTTGTAAAAATTAATAGAGTTGGTGATAGAATTATGGTCCTTAAGATTATTATTGATACTAAGATTTTTAATATTATAAGTGCTTATGCTCCTCAAGTAGGTTTGAATACAGGGGGTCTAAAGATAAATTTTGGAATGACTTAGAAGACTTAATGCAAATGATACCTCTTGAAGAAAGAATTTTTATTGGAGGAGATTTAAATAAATTCTGGAATGACTTCGAAGGCTTAATACAATTGATACCTCTTGAAAAAAGAATTTTGATTGGAGGAGATTTAAATAGGCATGTAGGCGAAGTGGTATAAGATTTCAGAAATATTCATAGTGGCTACAGTTTTGGAGTGACAAATGAAGAAAATTGAGTCATTTTAAATTTTGCTTTAGCGTATGATTTTGTTATTATTAATATTTTATTGAAGAAAAGAGATGAGCATCTTATTACTTAATAAAACACAAATTGATTATTTTCTTATGAGAAGAAGAAATTGTAAAGATTGCAAGATCATTTCAAGTGAGGATTTAAGTACCCAACATCGATTATTAGTTCTAGATTTTAATATGAAGAGTTGTAAAATAAAGAATGTTATGACTCATCATCGTAGAATTAGATGGAAGAACTTAAAAGACACCAATAAAAAAATTATTTTATGAGTAAAATTCGAGATTTTAAAATTTGGAATGTTCATGAAGAAGCAAATGCTATGTGGGATGAAGTAACAAACACTATTAAACAAATAGCAAAAGATGTACTTGGAGAATCAAAAGAAAAAGTTCCTTTAAATAAAAATAGTTGGTGGTTGAATAATAATATGCAAGAAAAGATAAAATATAAGAAGTTATGTTATAAAAATTGGTTTAATTGTAAAAAACTTAAAGAACTGAAAAAAACATCAAATGGCTAGCAGGGAGTCTAAAAGAACAATCTGTGACGCTAAAATTCTGTTTTTAGTGGTCTTTATAATAGATTAGATCCTAAGGAGGGTAAAAAATATATGTATAAACTAGCCAAACAAAGAGAAAAGAAAAGTAAAGATTTAACCAAATAAAATGTATTAAAGATGAAAATCAAAAAATGATTTTCTTAAAAAAAGATATTCAACATAAGTGGGTGAGTTATTTTGATAAACTTTTTAAAGTAGTTTCTGAAAATATAATCGACCTTAGTGATCTTAATATCGTTAATTATAATAATAAAAAAAAAATTTACCGTCACATTAGTAAAAAAGAAGTTGAGGAGGTTTTATTAGAAAACCAAGAGTGGAAAGTCTGTAGAATCTGATGATATCCCAATTAAAGTGTAAAAATATTTAGGAGATTTGGGAGTTTCTTGACTTACTAAACCCTTAAATATTATTTTAAAAACTAAAAAGATATTTAAGAAGTGGAGGAAGAGTATTTTGGTCTCCATTTTTAAGAATAAAGGGATGCACAAGAGTGTGCAAATTATAGAGGAATTAAGTTGATGCGTCATACTTTAAAATTATGGAAGGAGAGTAGAACATAGGTTAAGACGCATCACAAACTTTTCTCATAATCAATTTGGATTTATGCCGGGCAGGTCTACTATGGAAGCTATACATTTATTTTTAACACCTATACAAAGAGTTTTCATAATTAATTTGGATTTATGTCGGGCAGGTTTACCATGGAAGCTATACATTTATTGAGAGATTTGATGGAAAAGTTCAGAGATAATAAGGAGGACCTACATTTGATTATTATTGATTTAGAAAAAGCATACGATAAGATTCCAAGAGATGTCCTTTGGAGCGTTCTTGAGAAGACAGGTGTTGATATGACTTATATTCAAATCATTAAAGATATGTATACTAGAGTTGTTACTTGTGTTCAAACTAAAGGAGGATTGACCAAATATTTTCCTATTTCTGTTGGATTACATCAGGGATCAGCTTTAAGCCCATATCTTTTTGCTTTAGTTATGGATGGTCTTATGATACATTTACATGAGGATGTACCTTGGTGTGTGCCTTTTGCTGATGATATCCTTCTCGTGGATAAGACGAGAAAAAGCCTAGGAAAATCTTGAATTATGGAGGTCTACATTGGAGTCAAAAGGCCTTCATTCGAGGAGAACTAAAACTCAATACATGGAATGTAATTTTCGTAGTAGTAGCACAAGTGACAAAAGTGTAACTTTGGGTGATCTAATTATTAAAAGGTGTGAACGATTTAGATATCTCGGGCATGTTGTTCAAAGCGATGGTGATATAGATGGGTATGTTAATAGTAGAATTCAAGTTGGTTTGTTGAAGTGGAGGAATGCTTCGGGCCTTTTGTGTTGATTCGAAAGTACCGCTAAGACTGAAAGGAAAATTTTATAAGACGGTGGTGAGACCTGCAATGCTCTAAATGGTCGCTTAGACTTAAAGGAAAGTTTTATAAGATGGTGGTGAGACCTGCGATGCTCTATGGCGTTGAATGTTGGCCTTTAAAAGAGAAGCATAATACTAAGTTAAGTGTTG
>JXCR01143416.1:10048-32731 GCA_002079205.1 Phalaenopsis hybrid cultivar
CTCTTCCGATCTATATATATACATCAAAAATATTTTAAAGCAACAAAAGACTTCCCATTTGACGAACGACACCCATGAAGGTCAATTTGGGGTCCTCAGTTAGTCAAAACCCCACACCAACGATAGGGTTAGACGACTTGTGCTTACTTTAATGGAGTCCCAAAAGTTAGTGCTCTGATCTAAGGTCATAGGTAAAGTATGGGATGAGTTCTCACAAAAGTGGGGTTAAGAGAATGAAGAAGATGCCATTAAATGCTTGTGAAGCCAAGGTCACCCTAAAAATGCATTGAATGAGATTTCTAAATCAATGATGTGAAAATTTACTTCAATTTTGAAGTCTCCATTATTGAGTAAGAATATTATTGAGCCTAAAACTCTATCACATTTCTAAATGAATTGAAGAAATAACATCATGTCAGAAGAAAGCTTTGGGGTATCAATGTGAAGGTAAAAAAGGGTTCTCAAATTCATTATTTCAATCGATGAAAATAAATCAGCAAAAAATCTGGAAAATTGAAATCTTTCAATATTTATAAAATTATAAAGCAATCGATTATGATCATTTATCCCAAATAGAAAGGAATTATTACTAAAATTTAATTTGAGAATTTCACAGAAGTAATTTACTTCTCCATCTAAAGGATCAGATGTCAATTGACCCATATAGATTTCAGGAAGTATTAATGCTTTAATCATTTACTCTCTCATCTCTTTGGATAAGATAAGAGTGTCATAGATACTGAGTATTGCTGGCAATTTTCTTAAATGGGAAAATACATGGTAGTCAACCTCAGATGGAGTTTCCATAAGCTTATTATGGATAAGAGAATTTTGTGGAAGTGCTACTGATTGATTCAAAATAATGATTGTCATGGATTTTTTAGGAACTATTTTTGTAATGTGCCAGTCCCTTTCCACTTCAAAGGTTGATTACCAAAATATCTTTTCTGGTAGTATCTACCAATTGTTCCATGTGTTCTTGAAGCTCTTCTTAGGATTGTTTGAAATCTAAAGATTTTATGCTGATTTCAATAGGCATCCAATGGAAATTAAGAGCAAAAGTATCATTATGGAAAAAGAGATTATCATCCAAATGGGCTTCTTTAGAAAGTTCACACACAATTTGAGAATTAGTTTCATTGAGATAATTAAAGTTACTGTTGTTATTATTACTTAAGTCGGTTGAATTGGATTCATCCAAAGAGACAAAATATACTCAGAACCACTACTAATTTAATTAATAGTTCCAATGGGAACAAAAAAGTCATACAAAGTAAGTAGCATAAGAGTCACATGACCTTATCCTAAATAACTAGCATAATAAGATTTCTCTCTACAGTCTTAATTGTTTCCTTGCATACTCTTTCTCCTTTGGTTTTCACTTCAAGCACAAAGTGCTTTGGTGTTGGTTTGACTTTTGGCTTGACTTTCCTTTCTTTAGGGACTACAAATGAATCTGATTTAATAAATATTTGAGTTTCTTCAAGCTCTTGTGCAGATAAATTTTGGAGCTACTAGAGATTCTTTGAGGAATTCTTAGATAAGACTATTTTCCAACCCTCTATTTCCATATAAGAATTAACTGGTTTTACATCCTCACTGGAGACAACATTAACAAAACCCTATTTTGGCTCGTTTAGATACTCTCTAGAAAAGATTATGTTTCCATTTTTATGATTTCTCTCCAACTAATCTTTAATGTGAAGCAATCTTTGATGGCATGGTCGAGTGTTCTATGTAATGAATAATAGTTAGGTACTTTATTTCTTCATATTTCATTAGTTTTAGCACTTATAGAGTCTAGAAATTTGGACTCTTAGAATAATGGGTTCTTAAACAATCTTATAATAGCTTCATGTTTAGGGAAATATTCTCGACTTTTTAGTTCCTCAAATTATTCCCTAGTTAACTTCCTTAGATTTATGAGTTTTTTGTTTATACTGCCGCTAATGCTGATACTTTTGTTTTGGTCGTTGTTACTGTTATTGCTTGATTTTATTATATTGTATTCTCATTGGTTAATTCTCTTTTTCAACAATAGACACATTCCTAGTTTTCTTTCCCTCAAAAAACTTTTGAGATTTTTGCTTATTCTCTTGACTAAATAAAGGTGATTATTTAGCTTCTTCTTTCAGGTTGGTAACCTTCTATTAACTTATCAAAAGTTTTTATGGTGAATACTTTTGACATGAAAGTGATTGGTCCAAAAATATTCTTTAATAATATGTTCATGACATGTTGATTGATACATCTAAAATATATAGTTTTTTTATACACATTTGTATGCCTATTTTTGAAATATTGCGCTTTTATGAAAGATACTTGTGTGTTTTTCTTGCAGGTACAATCAAATAGATGAAAAATGCTAAAAGGGTCAAATTTGGAGCACAAAGAAGAAAGTGCAAAACTTAACTGGGGCACCTAAGCACCCAGTCTGATGCGTCAGCACCAAAGGCTCCACGTCTAAGCACCAGGTACCCCGTGCTTAAGCACCAGAAGTAGTTACTTGATGAATTATTTAATTTGAGCAGATTTTTGAAGAGGTGTTTGAGGAAACCCTTGATAACAATGTGAGAAATAGCCCATGGACACAAAAATTCATTCAATTGGCTTATGAGGAGGCAACTTCAAGAAGATTCACTGAATGGAGACACCTTTTTAAAGAGAAATCAAGGCACCCCTTGGATTTTTATAAGAAAAGTCTTAGATTTTCCAAGAGAGGAGGCCAGCCATCCATCAAACCTTATAGCCCATCGTCATTATCGCCGCTGACCACCTTTACTTTGTTTTATTTTATTTTAAGTGTTAGTTTGTATTATGATAGAAGGAAGAGAATTTAAAGGAACTTCATGATATTTGATGGAGCGATTTAAGATAAGTGTTTATCTTTGTATCTACACTTGGTTTTAATTTAGATTTCTTGTTTATGTGCATGATTTCTACCTTTAAACTAATGTGTGGTTGTGTTTTCTCCATAAATTTTGAGTAGTTTTTTTTATCTTTTCTTTAAAATGATAAGTGATTAAATATCTAAAGGAAGTTGTGATGATTTGAAACCTTACACTTCATTTACTTCTGGATTTAGCTAATTAAGATGCCAATACCTATTGTGAGAACATGTAAGATTTGAGATGGTATTGTCTCAATCAACAAATGGTTAGAATCACATATTGATTTTATGAATGAGAACATAGTTCATGGGGTTGAGTGCAAATAAATAGAGAAATATATTTTAAATGGTGTAGAATTAGAGGATTTTATAGGGACAGGCTAAAGCACCCAATTTGATTTATAGTTTTAGGTTTTGATATGAGACGTTAGTCGCCAGGTGGATGGAGAAAAGGGAACTCTAGAGTGAGAGCTAGTATCTTCCCTGCTTAACCAGTCTTCAAGACTATTCAAACTATAGATTAGTCAATGTTCTTTATAGCATCTCTAGTAAGGATAAATAATATTATTGCTCCTATTTGACACAACACATTTAGCATACTTCCACAATAGAATTTCTATATTTATCACTGATTTATGATAAGAAAAATGATAGTTTATTTATATTGCTACATTTTGCAAGTATTTTAGTTAAGTTAATTAGTTGCTTACTTTATTTTCAATTATAAAAAATTGCAAATAGAATCAAACTTTCATTCTTGCTTTAGCATCTTAGGTTTATTTTAAAAATATTGCTAAGTAAAATTTTGTTATCTAAAATTAGTCCTCCCCGTGGGATCAATATTCGAGACTTAATTAGAAAGTTTTATATTACTTGATAATGATACATATACTTGAGTAGTATCTCATATTGAAATATTATAACTGCATTTGTATTTGCTTCATAGTGAAAGATTTACCTATCTCTTGCTTTTGATCAAGTTTTTGGCTTTATTAAAAATTAAGAATATCTATTAAGGAAATTAATTGCATAAATTGCATTTTACTTCTTTCTATATACTGAAGAATCGGCACCAACTTTTTGGCACCGTTGTTGGGGAGGAGCAGAAATATAATAGTAATTTACGAAAATATTTTCAAAAGATGTTTTTTGAGAAAGCAAATTTTTACAAAGTTTTATTTATACTTTAAGATTTATTTTAGGAATATTTTAGTGTTTTTTTATATATAAAGTTCTTGTTTGTGTGTTTTTATTTTTTGCTTTGTTTTATTTTATTTTATGTGTTTTATATTAATATATGTGTAGTTTAGATTCCGCAGAACTTGTGTCTTATGATTCTGAATTAAAAAGAACTATTAGAAAAATTAAAAAAAGTAAAAATTACTAAAAATTTTCAAGAAATGACAAATCAAAATAATAAAAGGATTTTAGACCTTTAAGAGATTATGTAAACCCTATGATGGATGAACTTCATTGTAGTATTCAAAAATTTGCTATAGTAGTTAATTCATTTGAGCTTAAACCTGCTATTATCCAAATGATATCAAATAATCAGTTTGGGGGAACACCAACTGAAGATCCAAATTTACATCTTACCAATTTTCTAGAATTGTGTGTTATATTTAAATATGATGGTGTATCAGATGATGTTATAAGACTTAGATTATTTCCTTTCTCACTGAAGGATAAGGCTAAGATATGGTTACATTCGTTATCACATGGATCTATCAGAACTTGGAGTGATTTAGCATAGAAATTCCTTGCTAAATATTTTTTACCATTAAAACTTGCAAATCTTAGAAATGATATTACATCTTTTTGTCAGTTTGAAGAGGAATCTATTTATGAAGCATGAGAATGATTTAAAGAACTCTTAAGAAAGTGTCCGCACCATGGTATACCAGATTGGTTAATAATTCAAACTTTTTATAATGGATTAGCTTGATCTCTCAGATTATTATCAAAGCTGTTGTTGGTGGTTTATTGATGTAAAAGCCATTTAATGATGCTTATGCTTTAATAGAAGAGATGGCTACAAAAAATTTTCAATGGCCTTCTGAAAGGGTAAATCTCAAGAAAGTAGCCAATATTCATGAAACTGATGTTTTTTCCATGCTAGCAAATCAATTTGCAGCAATTTCAAGGAAGTTAGACCAATTTTAAATAAATTTTTCTCAACAAATTCCTATGATTGAAGAGAATTCTTTAGGCTAAATAAAAGATTCTCAAGTATCATTAAAAACTTTGAATGTCATAAATAATAAGTAGAATAACCAATATTCAAATTATTATAACCCAAGTTGAAAGAACCATCCCAACTTTAACTGAAACAATGCTTCGGGTAGTAATAATCTGCAATGGGGGAACAATCAAGTAAACACATTAGGAAACTAGAACAATCAAGGGAATAGTAATTATAGACCTACTTATCCTCCAGGTTTTAACAGTAATCCACAATTTAAGGAGAAAAAGTTGTTTATACAAGAAGTGGTGTTACAAATGGGAAATCAGTTACAAAGTTAAAAAGCAACAATTAGAAATATTGAGAATCAATTGGGACAAATAACAAATTCATTAAGTAATAGATCCTATAGAACACTTCCTAGTAATATAGAAATAAATCCAAAAGACCAGAATAAAGAGCAAGTAAAAGCCTTTCAACTCAGAAGTGGAAGAGAATCAGAAGGTAGAGTTAAAAAAGAGACTGAAGTAGAGAGAGAAGAGATTGAAGAATAATCTCGATTTTCTTATATGTAAGGATTTATGAATTTGACACCACTACAAAGCCAAAAACATGATCCTTATATGAAAAGTAAGTTGTGTAAAATATATATAATTATAGGTACTTAATACTGAGATTCTACGCAAGTATACGTATCATTATCAAGTGATAAAGGACTTTCTATTTAAGCCCCAAATATCGATCTCACAGGGAAGGTGTAAATTGGAAAATATAAGTTTTACTAGGAGATTTACAGAAATTTAAACAAAATCACTATCACTAATTTCAAATGTTGAGATGTTATCAAAACTAAAGTATTTAATTATTAGCAAAACCAAAATGCAAAGTTTAAAAACTAAATACTAATCAACTAACTATGTTTATGTAATCAAGATTTCTTATGGGAAAAAGCATCCTTCCCACTAGAATGAGGTTATGATGAAATGAGATGAGATAAATGTTTATGTCCATTTATGTATTGTGCCAAATAGGAGCAATTATAATTCTCTACCCTTATACAGTGCATAGAAAATCATTGGCTAATCTTAGGTTTAGTCCCTAAATCCGTGGCTAGGCTAGGAGGATACTGGCTCTCACTCCAGAGCTCCCACATGAAGGCTAACTCTCGCTTTTGTTTTTAAACACTACAACTGAATTTGAGATTTTAGTCTGTCATCCTAAAGATTCTCCAATTCTACACCCAACAAATAATATTTCCCTATTTATTTGCACTTAATTTCATGGACGAATTTCTCCTCCATGAAATCAAATGTGATCCTCACTCTGTTGTAGAACTCATAGTCCATTTCCCAAATCATATGTTTCATAACATATTTTAACAATTCAATTGGCCAAATCAAAATGTAAATTAAGTTCAAAGTTGAAAAATCATCAAAATTTATTTTATATTTTAATATTGGCACAACATATTATCTGTTCATTTCACCATATCTTAGAGTAGGAAGAAAGATAGAGTGAACTACTCAGACTTCATGAGAAAGACAAAACAAAACACAAATTTCATATATAAAAGAAAATTCATACAACACTAATAAACAAACAAGATTTATCTGAAACTCTTTCTCAAAGCAAATCCCTTGTAGCCTTATCGCTAGTTCTCGCGCCGTCACGCTGAGTAAAAATTTCAGTTGTTCTGTTGTTTTGCACCGTCGGCGCTGCCCTTGGCGCAGTCGGTGTTGAGTACTTCTTCAAAAACGTCATTTTTAATATAAATTCCATCCTTTTTGCTTCCTTTTTGCTTTAAGTCCTAAAAATCAATAACCTACAAGAAAACATTAAAATACCTTCCATTAAGGTGCAATATCACAAAAAATAAGTATAAAATATAGGTCGAAAAATGCATATATTTTTTGTGCATCAAAGAACCAAAAGAGGATGCTCAAAAAAGGTTTAGAGAGACCTATTTTTTCACTTAAAGTTGATTTAGAAAAACCACCACCTCCATTTTCTCGGAGGCTTCGACAACAAAAGTTGGGTAAGCAATTTTTAAAATTTTTTGAAACCTTTTTCCTTAAGTTGATTCAAGTGAAGTCAATTTTTAATTAGGCATCTCGTCAAACTTCTCCCCACATTTCTCTTTTTTTTTTACTTTTTAGGATCATTGTTAATCCACTTTTTCTTTTCTTTCTTCGTCTTCTTTTTGATGTATGTGACGATTACTATATCTGGATAGCCTTTAATGATTTTGAACTGCACTATCCTTTTCTTAAAGTTATAAACTTTTTACATTTCTTCACTTAACAAATTTATATTAACTTAAAAATTACATAAAGTTTAAAAAACTTTTACATTTCTTCACTTAACAAATTTATATTAACTTAAAGATTTCATAAAGTTTAATTCTTTAAAAACTTATTACATTTCTTCACTTAACAAATTTATATTAACTTAAAGATTTCATAAACTTTAATTCTTTTTCTTTTTACATGAATCTTTTAAGATTTTTAATACTTCAAAAATACAAAATTCCTTTACTAAAAATAGAAAAACATAGCTCTAAGATTTCGAATACTTTAAAAATAAAAATTCCTTTACTAAAAATAGAAAAACATAGTCTTATTCTCTTTTACCAAATATCTTAGTCTCTAGAATTAACCTTTATTATTGAAAAGTTTTTACTCAAATTTACTATATATTTAGAAACATAAATATAGTTATCCAAAGTTAACCCCTAATACCNTTAAATTTTTTTGTAAAAGTTGTACATGAAGAACCTTAAAAATAAAAGGCTGAAAGAAAGCATTAAATACATAAAGAAAGTTCATACCTTTTGAAGATTTTGATTTTTACAAATAAATTCGGAAATACTGCTCGTGCTAATATGAAAAACTACAAGGCTTAAAACATTAAATTACACATAATATATATAAAATTTGCCGAGAAAGATTTAATTACAATACATATGACAAAGTGCTGAAACTAACACCAAAACTAAACTAAATTCTAAAAATGAAAAATAGTTTTACACATTACACTTTCACATTAAAACATAACAACAGAGTCTCAACAATATCCCAAAACAAACAATACAATCACAAAGTATAACACAAACAAATAAACAAACAAAAAGATCACTGGTCATCATCTTCTTGATCATCAACATCTAACTTCTGCTACAGATATGGAGCACAAATAGGGTGAATCGGGAACTGAACTGTATGATCACCCCTCAGGTATTTCACTAAAGCATCATCATAAGCAGCATCATATTCAAACTTCTGGCAAATTAGATCATCTATATGAGCACTTATGTCCTCCATGTTCTGCATCCTATGATCTATCCTCAAAATATCTCCCTGCTGAATCATCATCTGGTCCAATAACTCCCTGTTACTAGGGTCACTTGAAGTAGGCTCACTAAAAGTATGGGTCCTAGAAGTAGAAGGAGTATCTCTGGCCTTACTTCCAAATCTCCAATCAACATGGGACTCATAAGTCTTAATGTTTGCAGGTCCAACAGTCTCTGAGCCTCAATCCTCTCCTCATCAGGTCTAAAATCAACTCCTGCATGCTCACAAAGTGTATAAATGAGAGCAGGGTGTGCCAATCCACCGTGGTCTCTCCAAGAGCAATAGATCGAGTGGTCATATAAATGATAGAGCCTGCATTTATATCCATCACTTGCTGAATATAGTAGTTCAGAATGGTTCTATCCTTGGTCACTTCACTATTATGGATATTTGGAATCATCCTCCCAGAAATAAAATAATGTCAAGGCTTAGATACCACATTTAACATAGAAAGGGGAAAGTTGACTTTAACTCCAATCTTTACTTTGCAAGCCCCTTTCTCATTAGTCAGAAAAGAAATAACCTCATCTAAGGCCTTATTTGTAGTAGAGAATGAATGATATTGGCATCTTCTAATTGATAAAAACTAATTTATTTTTCTTCGAGTAAACTCCACAATTTTTCCTCGAACAAAAACAAAATCATTGGAAGCTTCTAAAAAGTTGGCATAAAACTCCATAACTATCCCAGCTATCGAATCAACAGTAAACTAGCAGAAGTTTTCCCACTACCGAGCGATAATCAATCATTCAAATTCTCCTCCCGGATTTTTGAAACCTCAATCCGGAATCACTTTCTTATTTTCTTGAAGAATATGAAATCGAGCACTAGCTTTAAAGCTAACAAACTTTTGCTCGTCATATTCTATTTTTCTTTTGCTCGATCTAGGTGCCATAGGAAATCTAGAAAAATTTGATAAAAATCTGAATAAATTCCAAAATTCTGAAAATCAAAATGTAAAGCACTTTAAACTTAAATTCACTAAGTAAAAGTTTCTCACCAAAGCATTTTCTCAAAATCTCTAAAAAAACAAAACTTTGACAAAAAAACAAAACTTTCGGATCTAGGTAATGTGAGAAAAATCTTTGTGAAAATAAAAAAATTTTAACTTTAAAGTGTAGCTCTTACCTAGAGAAAAAGAAATTCAAAGTTCCTTTGCCTCTAAATTGCCTCAAATCCGCCCAAAATCAAGCCCTAAGTGTTAAAACCAAAGGTTGAAGGTGACTTTAGAGATAAAAATGGAGGTTTGCCGGTGAAAATCATGAATTAAAGGGGTTATTACTGCTCTCGGTCGACGCTGAAGGCCCGAAATTCACTATTTTGATTTTTTCAAATTTTCAATTTCCTTTTAATTTACTCCAAAGTTCTTTCATTATTTTTAAACATAAATTTTTATCTAACAATAATTCACAAATAAACATTCACAAACAATCATTTTCACAAACAACAACAAACAAACTTTTATATATGAAAATACACTTTTTACAAACACATTTCACAAATCACACATTCACACTTATTAAGCAAACTAATTATAAATGATCATCAAAATCAGGCAACAACACTAAACGCTGACACAAAACTATACACATAATCAAAGTTCAGAATTCTAAAGAAAAAAGAAACTAAATCAAATCAAATCAATTCCTCACAATTACATCAAATACATAAATATTCTTAAGCAATTAGAGAATCCAAAGTCTTCAGTCATTCCACTTCATCTTCAGTGCTTTCAGCTCCTATAATATCTCCTATGAATTGGTAATGAACATATGGGTTGTAGAAGGATCGATACGGGAATTGATCTCTCGAATTTTCTTCAATCCACCCATTTTCTTTAAACATCCAAACTAATCCTGCTTCAAAAGTTCCAGTATGATCAAAATTTTCTTTCATTCTCCAATCAAGGTGATAAAAAAGGTACTTAAGATCTCTTACTGCATTCATAATACTTTGAAGTTCCCTTTCAATTTTATTCATTTTTTTCCTCCAAAGCAAGCGAACTTCCTACTGTTGGTGATATTAATGGAGTTAAAGCATGTGAAGAATGATCCATAATAGCATTTAATGCTTCATTTTCATTACCAACATATTGATCATCAATAGGGATCATGGGCCCCCATGGTAGTAAGACTTTTCACAACTTTCATATGGCACTTGAGATTGACTGCAAATCAGAAAAATTGTAGAAGGATGCCCAAGTCCATAAATTTGCCCATTCATAATGATACCCATAAAAGATTTAAATATGATTGATCCTATATCAATAGGCTTTTCCATTTGAATACAATAGTTTAAAATAGCACTTTCCTTGGTGACTCTACTAATCTTCATAGTAGAGAGTAATTTTGCACAAATAACGAAATGCCACTGCTTCGAAATTGGATTAAGTGATGAACCAAGAAAACTAATATATCCTTCATCTCTTACTTCTCACATATCACTTTCATCCATCAGAAAATTATAAACATCTTGCTCTCACGTAGGAATGAAATTTTTATAATGACAGATTAAAACATTTTCTATCATATACAATTCATTAATCCTCGCGGGAGTAAATGGTACAACCTTACCTAGTATGAAGATAACTCCTTGGGTAATTCCATGTAGATTTGCATAGAACTCCTTCACTACAGGCATAAAAATTGCAGCGATAGTGTAACACAGAACTTTCCATCACCTTTGTAAATTGATCTTGTCAACCGGAGCACTTGGATCGATCAATCTATGATTAACAAATCCTCTTTCCTTGATCAATCCCTTCTTCGTAAAAACTTTATCGTATAATTTCTGCACATCAAAACTAATACACTTTCTTCTATTGAAAACTTAATACCTTGATGTACTTTTGGAATTGAAGCCATGGAATCTAAAAATAAGAAGTTTCTAGGCATTTTAAGAAGTTTTTAGGACTTTAAAAACACCTCTTGATGGTTATTATGGAGCGAAATCCCACCAAAATCTGCCAGAAGTCATCGAAACTGTCAAACCACTATTAGCGTCGTTGGCACTCTTGATTGGTGTTGTCAGTGCTGCGGTCCATTTTCTTGGACGTCGTCGGTGCCAATTCTGGAGCTGTCGGCGCTAGTGGCCAAAATTTTGCGACTTTCTTTTTTTGTTCAATTTAATTCCAACTTTTTCTCCAATACCAATATTTGACTTAACTTATAATAAATAAAATTGTGTAGGATTATTATCTACTAATATATAAGACACTTATCAAACAAAATATTAATACATAGATATATATGTATGGGTTGCCTCCCACAAAGCGCTTGGTTTAACGTTGTCAGCCCGACACACCATTTGTTTAGTTGGGTTGACTTAACTTTAAAACTTCTTTAAATTGAGGTATGTGCCCTTCATAATAATGTTTCAGATGATGCCCATTAACTTTAAATACCTTTCAAGTGTTAAGATCTTTTATAACAACATTTCTATAATGATAGACTTTAATCACATTAAATTGTCCTAACCATCTGGATTTCAGTTTTCCTGGAAACAATCTCAATCTTGTATTATATAATAGAACTTCTTACCCATTTTCAAATTTCTTTTGAATAATCTTCCGTTCATGCCATATTTCCATTTTTTCTTTATAGATTTTTGCATTATCATATGCTTCATTTCTTATTTCCTCAAGTTCATTGAATTGTTATAATATTTTTTCACCAGTAACTTTTAGATTAAAATTAAATTCCTTAATAGCTCAAAATGCTTTGTGCTCTAATTCTACTATTAAGTGACATGTTTTTCTAAATATCAGTCTGTATGGGGATTTTCTTAGAGGAGTCTTATAAAATGTTCTATATGCTCATAATGCAGTATCTAGTCTAGCAGAACAATTTAATTTATAATGATTTACATCTTTTTCTAAAATACATTTAATTTCACGATTTGATATCTCTGCTAAACTGCTAGCCTGAGGATGATAAAAGTAGGAAATCTATGCATAATATCATATTTCTTAATTAAGTTTTTGATTCTCTTATTCCTAAAATGAGATCCTCCATCAGTAATAATTACTCTAAGCATTCCATCTCTTGTAAAATATTTTTAATTAAAAATTTAGAAACGCTCTGAGGATCACATCTGGTTACAACAATAACTTCAATTCATTTAGACATATAATCAACAACAAGTAATATATATAAGTTTTCAAATGAAAGCATAAATGGTCCTATAAAATCTAATCCCCACACATCAAAAATTTCAACTTTCAATGTGTAATTTAGAGGCATTTCGTTTCTCTAGAAATACTTCCTACTCGTTGACATCTATCGCACCATTTAATATATTTATTAACATCTTTAAAAATAGTAGGCCTATAAAATCAAACTTGCAAAATCTTATATGTAGTTCTATTTGTTCCAAAATGTCCTTCAAATTCAGAATCATGACATCTTTCAATTATCTATTGAGTTTCTTCATAAGGCACACATCTTCTAATAATAAGAATCTTTACATTATTTATATAAATATGGGTCATCCCAAAAATAGAAATTTGAATCATATATAAATTTCTTTAATTTATTGTTTATACGAATATGGGTCATTCCAAAAATAGTCTTTTGAATCATATATAAATTTCTTTAATGATGGATTTTTCAAATCAGGTGGTAAAATATCACTTACAATATAATTCACTATATCAGCATACCACGGTACATCCATTTCATCAATACTATATAATTGTTCATTAGGGAAATTTTAAAAAAATTCATTTACAAAACTAGTTAATATTTTTATTTCTATCATAGACAAATGATCAACTATTTAATTATCATTTCTCTTTCTATATATCAAAGTAAAATCAAACCCTTGCAATAGAAGTATCCATCTAATTAATCTTGGTTTAACATCCTTCTTTTGCATTTAAGTATTTAATAACAAAATGATCTATATGCACTATACATTTAGTTCTAATTAAATAAGGTCTAAATTTATCAAAGGCATAAACAATAGCAAATAACTCTCTTTCAGATGCACTACACATTTTATTCCAATTAAATAAGGTCTAAATTTATCAAAGGCATAAAAAATAGCTAATAACTCTCTTTCAATAATAGTATAGCTAATTTGAGCATTATTTAGAGTCTTACTGGCATAATATATAACTTTAAAAAGTTTATCGTGTCTTTGTCCTAATACAACCCCAATAACATAATCACTAGCATCGCATATTATTTCAAATGGTTTTTCCCAGTCAAGTGGTACTATTATAGGTGAAGTGACTAATTGTTTCTTTAATAATTCAAATGTTTTTATGCATTCCTCATCAAAATCAAATTTCTTTACTTTTTTTAAAAGTTGGCATAACGGCTTATTTATTTTTGAAAAATTTTTTATGTAGCGCCTATAAAAACCAGCATGTCCTAGAAAACTTCTCACCCCTTTAACATTATTAGGATGTGGTAATTTTTCTAAAAGTTGGATTTTGGCAGGATCTACTTCCATGCTTTTTTTAGAAATTTTATGCCCAAGCAAAATAGCTCCTGCAATCATAAATTGACATTTTTCCCAATTTAATAATAGGTTGACTTTTTTCACATACTTCTAGAACTTTTTCTAAATTATTAAGACATAACTCAAACGAAGTCCCAAATATAGAAAAATCATCCATAAGCACTTCCATTCCATGTTCTATAAAATTGCTAAAATTTGACATCATGCAACTTTGAAATGTTGCAGGTGCATTGCATAGTCCAAAAGACATTCTACAAAAAACAAATGTTCCATATAGGCTTGTAAATGTTGTTTTGTCTTGATCCTCTGGAGCAATTGGAATTTGATGATAACTGGTATACCAATCTAAAAAATAATAATATTTATTCCAAGCTAATCTATCCAACATTTTGTGTAGAAAGGGTAAAGGAAAGTGATCTTTCCTGGTGGCCATATTTAATTTTCTATAGTCAATACAAATTCGTCAACCAGTAACTTATTATGTTGATATTAATTTATTTTTCTAGTTTTCTTCAACAGTAACTCCTCCTTTCTTTGGAACACAGTGAATTGGGCTTACCCAAGCACTATTTGAAATAGGATATATAATTCCAGCTTCTAACCATTTTAAAATCTCTTTTTTAACAACTTCTTTTATTATTGGGTTTAATCTTCTCTGAGGATCAGCTTTAGGTTCATATTATTCATCTAATAAAACTCTGTGCATACAAATTGAAAGTCTAATTTCTTTAATATCTGCTAAAGTCCATCCAAAAACCTTTTTATACTTGTTCAACATTTCTATCAACTTTTGTTCTTGAATTTCAGTTAACTTAGAAGATATAGTAACAGGCAATATAGACGGTTCTCCTAAAAATACATACTTTAAATGGGCAGGTGACCGCGACTTTATATATGCTTAAAAATATAAGTAATTAAAATTACTGCTAAAAGATTTAATTCCTCAGCAACTGTACCAAAACTTAATAACAGTTATAGATTTGATTGTGTATATATAAATATTCAATAATTATAAAGTCACACTTATCAATGCAAGTATACGTATTGCTTAAGTAATATAGGGCTCCAATGGAGTCCTAGATATCGATCCCACAAGAAGTAATATTAGAACTACAAACTAAGACTTTAGAAAAGCAATACTTTAATCACAACAATTGAATTCAATTTTCTCATCTGTCACTAATAGGCAATTGAAATAAATATACAATTTAATAACTATTAAATAACTAAATACATTAATGAAGTTCTTAATGTGATATTTAATATATAAGAAAGCATCTTTCTCCTTGTCAAGAAATTATAGTGAATGGATAAAGTGAANTATAAGATTATGTAGTCATCAAGTTTAAGAGTTCTAGTCTTCTATTCATTTCAAGAATGACCATATGTTGCAATAATAAGTCACTTAGAATATTCAAATGATAGGAACTTCTTGAGAACACTACTAGTAAAAGATCTATTCCATAAATATAAGTTCAGGAATGTATTTAAGTTTTTCCTTTAGGTAGGTCCAGTGAAGCCAATTTTTGATTAGGCATATTCTCAAGCTTCTCCTCACTTTCATATTTTTTTCCTTTCTTTTCTTTTCTCTTTTTTATTTAGATTGCTTTCAAGCCTATATATTTTTCTTTTCCTTTCAGGATTTCTTTTCAATCCTTTCTTTTTCCTTTTTCAAGTGAGGATTACTATATCTGGATAGCCTTTAATGATTTTGANAATTGTTTTCAATCCTTTCTTTATTTCTTTTTCAAGTGAGGATTACTATTCTGGATAGCCTTTAATGGTTTTGAACATCACCTTTCTTTTCCTAAATTTGAAACTCAAAGCATCCCATTACCTTATGAATATTTCATAGCTTTTACATCATTAAGCCCCAATCTTTTCTTCTCAAATGAATTTCTAGATTCTTATTACTTCAAAATATAGTTTCTTTTACTTTAAATAGTTAACTATAATCTTATTCTCTTATACTAAATATCTTAAGTTACAAAATTAATTTTCATAACAAAAATATTTCTTTAAATCTACCATAATATTTAAATAGCTACAAAAATATAGTTACTTGAATTAAATTCACTACAAAAAATCATATAAATAATTTTTGAAAATAATTAAATAGAGGAAATTTAATAGTTAATGTTTTTCTTCCCTCCCCCAAACTTAAATTTTTAAATATAAAATAACACAGGTGGAAAGAAAAACTAAATATAAATCATACCTCAATATTTTAGGCATTTTCATCATTCTAAAATTTTTGCAGGTCTTCTCAAAATTTCTACCTCACTTGGTCTGTAATATTAGGGGCTTTCTACACATATAAATCATTAGAGAAATTGCTGGGTAATGAAATTTTGAAATAAGTATAAACTAAAATATTAAACAAGCACAACATTTCCTAACACAATTAAAATACTAAATAAAAAAATTCTAATTATAATGCGAAATAAAAATCACATTACATTCCAAAATACTACTCAACATTTATTATACTACACATGCAAATTTAATTATAACACTAACTTTATAACAAAAATTAAAAATCATCCAAGTACCATATAATAATAAAAATGAAAGTTCAGATACACATAAACATCCATTTCTATTACAAAAGATCACAGAAATAAAAGTACAAGTACAAGTACATCAATTTCATTCAATATCAAAATCCCAAACTATATCTTCATCGCCTTGATCAGCAGGTGGATTGGGATGATACTCAAATATCAAAATCTCAAACTATGTCTTCACTCCTTGATCAGCAAGTGGATCAGGCTGATACTGAGTATATTGAGGGCACTCTGGTAAAGTAACATCAGACTCACCTCTATAATGTCGAGCCTGAGCTTCGTAATAAGCTACCTTAAAATTTGAATGCCTTTGAAGGTACTCACTATCATAATCATGTCGATGTTCTAAACCTCCAATCCTTTCATTTACTAATTCTATGCTCTTCCTTTGCAAGGTCAACTCATTCATCAAATCAGTCAAAGTAGAGGAACTAGACGGTGGAAGGTCATAACTTGTAGAGGGGACATCTCTACTAGTAGAAGGCTTTTGACTCCTACTCCGAGTTCTCCATTTCTCATGGGACTCATATGTTTTTAAATTGGTTGTACTAATGAGTTTCATAGGGTAAACCCATTCTTCATCTCCAGCTTCCACTCCAGAAAGTTGGCAAAGTACATAAATAAGGCTAGGGTGTCCTAGACCTCCACTTGTCTCACTCCTTGCCGTAGTCAATATATTCTTAAAAATAATTCTTCACATTTATAGTTCTATTATTCTGAATACAGAAATTTAGAATAGCTCTATCCTTAGTTACCTCACTTTGGTGATAAGTCAGTAACAGAGTAGAGGAAATAAAATAGTACCATGCCTTAGTGGTGACATTCAGCATTGAAGCAGAAAAATTTACCCGTTCTCGTTGTTTAATCTTCCATGTTCCTTTCCCATCAGTGAGAAAGTTGATCACATCATTCAGGGGGCCTTCAATACTCAAGGATTCATAATGGCAGCTATAAGAGTCTGGTACTTCATAAAAGGTGTTGATGTGGGCGCCATTAAATTCAACAGGAAATCCAAGTACTTGAATGATTCCATCTTTAGAATAGATTACATTCGCATAGAATTATTTCACAACATTTGCATCAGCTTTATTGGTGGTGTAACAAAATTTTTCCCACCTTTGCTCAGCAATAACTCATTCAATTTCTCCTCCTAGACTCTCAAAAACTCGATCTTGTATACACTTCTTTCCTTTAAATACTGAAGTAAATCTTGATTGAGTCATTGCATTGCTGAAGAGAGAGTTGTTGAACTCAATTTGTCTCTTTTGACATGGAGCCATTTCAATATAATCAAATTATAGAAAAATTCCAAAATATACTTCAAATATGCAAATAATTGTTTCCAAAAGTAATTCTAAGAGTTTAACACTAAGTTCCATCAATTTCTTCCCAATATTTTCTTCACATTCTCAAAATTTTCGGATCTCCTCAATGTGGAAGAAATCCATGGTGAAAATCAAATATTTTTAACTTGGAGTGAAGCTCTTACTTAGAGATGATCAAATTTGGTGTCAAAAAACCTTGAAATCTCCACCCAATCCAAGTTCTCTCAAGCCCTAGGTCAAAAATTGCATTTTTAGGAAGAAGGGGATGATGAATAGTGGTGGTTGACTGTTCAAAATCATGATTAAAGGTGTTTTTTTGCAAGCTCGCCATCGGAGGGGTTGATTGCGCCGTCGGGGCGCTCTATTGAATTTTTAAACATAACCCTCGGGAAAAATCCGTCGTCCGCGACGTCGAGGGCGCCGTCGGTGGGCTCTATTGATTTTGGTTCATTTCCTAGATTTTTGCAATTTCAATCAATTTCAGGCCTTAACGACATCCGTTCAATTATTATAGACATAAGTCTAAGTGACTAAATGATGTACTTATCACAAATAAACTTTCACAACACAGAACATCACATTTATATATAAATTCCAAATGGTACAATATACGTTACATAACACACCTAAGTTTGGTATTTTCTCAACTTCAACACATTAATTCAGCGTCGTAATCCAAGCACAATACTCAAAACGCTAAAAACAAAACATCCTATGCTTAGTCTCAACTATACAGAGTTCTAAGAGCATAATTCTAAAGCAAAGAAAATACAAAGTTCAAATTAAATTACATAGATAGACAGACAGGTAATAATATAAATCTACTATTCATTAGATTCAGTACTAGATTCTCCTCTGAGATCACCCATTGATTGCACATGAATGAAGAGGTTGTAAAAGGGGCAGAATGGAAATTCTTCAGTCGAATCCTCCTCTATCAATTTCATCCTCCTCATCAGTCGTATCTCAGTGGAATCCTCTTCTATTAACTTCATCCTCCTCATCAGTCGTATCAAGCTATCTTCTAGGAATCCTCTTCTATTAATTTCATCCTCCTCATCAGTCATATTAAGCTATCTTCTAAATGTGGAATCCTCCTCTATCAATTTCATCCTCCTCATCAGTCATATCAAACTATCTTCTAAATATCCAGAGTGATCAAAATGTTTTTTCATCCTCCATTCTAGATGATCGAAGAAATCAGAGATATTATTAGTTGCATTCATGATATTTCTTACCTCCTTCTCCAATTCCTTGATTCTGTGCAGGATCACCAAAGTTTTATCAGGAATTAAGGGTTGAACTGGCAGTAAATTCTGAGATGATTGATTTACAATAATGACCATGTCATTTTCATCTTCAAAAGTTGGGAATCTCTCTGTTGGGTCCAAAGGCTTCCAAGGTAGAAGTACCTTTTCCCAATTTTTGTAGGACGCTTGGAATTAACTGCAAAGTGAAAAAGTTATGGAAGGGTGTCCAAGCCCATAAGTTGATCCATGAACAATTAGGCCCAAAACTGACTTCACATTTATTGATTAAATATTGATCGGCAGTCCCCTTTGGATGCAATAATTCAAAATAGCACTTTGTTTAGAAAATTTACCGATCTTCATTGTCGGTAATAGTTTCACATAAATGAAAAAATGCCAGTGTTTAGAAATAGGATTTAGGAGTATCACAGAAAAACTTACATACCCATTTTCTCTCATTTCCCAGTCATTAGTTTTGTCCAATAAATATTGGTAAATTTCAATCATCTAGTCTCTTGTCAGGATGAAGTTAGAATAATGGCACACAGGAATGTTCTCGATCATGTATAATTCATTGATCCGTGTAGGAGTGAAAGTGATTCATCTACCTCGCACATAAACAACTCCCTGGTTGATTCCGTGCAAATTTGCATAAAATTCTCTTACCATAGAAATAACCACGACAGTTGTAGTATAGCACAACACTTCCCATCTTCGTCGCACTATCATCTCTTCAATTTCCATAGAGAGATTATTCAATCCTCAGTTTTCAAATCCTTATTGCTTGATCAATCTTTTTTTCGTTAGTACCTTGTTGAAGATTCGCTGCGCTTCCGCACTAATAAACTTTTGTAGATTGAACACTCGCATTTTGGGATTATCAGGGTAATTGGATGCCATAGGAATTAAATTGGTGGGGTTTCACTTCATTTCTGGGTGAAATATGGCTTTAGGAATTTAATTTGAGTGTTTAAAAGGGTAACTCTCGCCCAAAAACTGCCAAACACTGCCATTCAAACTCCATAAACTGCCATCTCGTCGGTATCACCATCGGCGGTGTTGAGGACGTCTTTGGCGAGCCTTTGTATTTATTTTGCCTGGAATTTCAGGAAAAACCCAATGTCGGCAACGTTGAGGGCGTCGTCGGTGCCCAAGTCAAAAATTGAACAGTTTTGATCTGGTCCGAATGCGTTCCAATCTTTCTCAATATGTCCAATTTTTATGATGATTCAAGGGTAAATAAGAGTAGTAGAACTTAATACTACCACAAAATAATGATAATTTCAAATAAAAACTACTATAATCACAATAAAAGTAAAGATAAATAAGGGTTGCCTCCCATAAAGTGCTTGGTTTAACGTCGTCAGCCCGACCTATTCAGGTGTTATTCAGTTGACTGATCATTAAACACTTGGTTTAACGTTGTCAGCCCGACCTATTCAGGTGTTAAATCGACTGATCATTAAAACCTCTTTAAAATTTGGTCTATTACCCTCATAATAAGGTTTTAATCTATGTCTAATCATTAAAACTCCTTAAAATTTGGTCTTTTACCCTCAAAATACGGTTTTAATCTGTGTCCATTTACTTTAAATCTTTTTATTTTCTCATCTTCAATCTCAATAGCTCCATAAGTATAAACTTGAGTCACAGTAAAGGGTCCTAACCAATGAGACTTGAATTTCCCAGGGAATAATTTCAGCCTAGTGTTGTAAAATAAAACATCTTGTCTTGGTTCAAAGTTCTTCTAGTTA
This sequence comes from Phalaenopsis hybrid cultivar, assembly GCA_002079205.1. Taxonomy (NCBI): domain Eukaryota; kingdom Viridiplantae; phylum Streptophyta; class Magnoliopsida; order Asparagales; family Orchidaceae; genus Phalaenopsis; species Phalaenopsis hybrid cultivar. Next base: position 30,833 of record JXCR01143416.1, read on the forward strand.
ATCTTCTGATCATGCAATGACTTTAGTTTTTCCTTACAAATTTTGTCGTTATCATAAGACTCATTTCTTAATTCTTCCAATTCATTTAATTGTAACAATCTTATAAATTCTATCGTTATCATAAGACTCATTTCTTAATTCTTCCAATTCATTTAATTGTAACAATCTCTTCTTACAGCATCTTTCAAATTATAATTGAATTCTTTAATCGCCCAATATGCTTTATGCTCCAATTCTTACAAGCATCTTTCAAATTATAATTGAATTCTTTAATCGCCCAATCTGTCATTATCATAAGACTCATTTCTTAATTCTTCCAATTCATTTAATTATAACAATCTCTTCTTACCAATATCTTTCAAATTATAATTGAATTCTTTAATCGCCTAATATGCTTTATGCTCCAATTCTACTATTTCAAATTATAATTGAATTCTTTAATTGCCTAATATGCTTTATGCTCCAATTCTACTGGTAAGGATTTCTTAATTCTTCCAATTCATTTAATTGTAACAATCTCTTCTTACCAGCATCTTTCAAATGTTCTTTCAATTCATTTAATTGTAACAATCTCTTCTTACCAGCATCTTTCAAATTATAATATCTTTAATCGCCCAATATGCTTTATGCTCCAATTCTACTGGTAAGTGACAAGTCTTTCAAAAAATCAGTCTTAATTCATTCAATTGTAACAATCTCTTCTCACCAGCATCTTTCAAATTATAATTGAATTCTTTAATTGCTCAATATGCTTTATGCTCCAATTCCACTGGTAAGTGACAAGTCTTTCCAAAAATCAGTCTGTAAAGGATGTTTTATGCTCCAATTCTACTGATAAGTGACAAGTCTTTCCAAAAATCAGTTTGTAAGGAGTCAATCCAATAAGAGTTTTATAAGCAGTCCTGTAAGCCCATAATGTGTTATCCAGTCTAGTGGACCAATCGACTTGAGTTTTATAAGTAGTCCTGTAAGCCCATAATGCGGTATCCAATCTAGTGAACCAATCTATTCTACTAGGGTTTACAAGTTCTACTGGTAAGTGACAAGTCTTTCCAAAAATTAGTTTGTAAGGAGTCATTCCAATAGGAGGTTATAAGCAGCTCTGTAAGCCCATAATGCGGTATCTAGTTTAATGGACCAATCTATTGTACTAGAGTTTACAGTCTTTTTAATTATTTGTTTAATCTCTCTATTAGAAACTTTAGCTAACCCACTGGTCTGAGGATGATAGGCAGTAGAAATTCTATGAATAATATTAAACTTTTTTGCCAATCTCTGAATGTATCTATTCCTAAAATGGGCTCCTCCATCAGTGATAATCATTCTAGGCATTTTGTATCTAGTGAAAATATTTTTCATTGAAAACCTTGAAACACTTTTAGCATCACAACGAGGTAAAGCTTGTGCTTTAATCCAATTAGAAATTTAGTCTACTACAATTAATATATATATAAGTTCCCAATTGAAGAAATAAATGGTCCCATGAAATCTAATCCCCAAAGATCAAAGATCTCAACTTCTAACATGAAATTCAGAGGCATTTCATTTCTTCTAGATATATCGCCTACTCGTTGACATCAATCACAAGTTTTTATGTATCTATAAACATCTCTAAAGATAGTAGGCAAATAAAATCCTTCTTGTAAAATTTTATAAGTAGTTTTATCAATCCCAAAATGTCCTCCAAATTCAAAATCATGACATTTCTGAATGATCAGCTCAGTTTCTTCATAAGGTACACATCTTCTCATAATCAAATCATTACATTTTTTATATAAATAAGGCTCATCCCAAAAATATGCTTTTATCATGAATGAATTTCCTTTGTTGTTGCAGTGTGAGCATAGGTGGCAAAATATCACTTACAATATAATTAACAATATCGGCATACTATGGTAT
>JXCR01143418.1:1350-35036 GCA_002079205.1 Phalaenopsis hybrid cultivar
CTCATACAAATTAACATCATCAAATAATATTATGATGCATAGCCTCAGTCTAGTCGAAGGTCACTGATGATTTATCTCCAAGGTAACCTTCTTATGTGACATTGGATGTACATCCAATGTGTTGCACCACCACGATGCTTCGTCCAACGTGTTGTCGTGACGCACCGCTGCAACGCGTCATCAAGCCCCAACACATCGCCGCGACGTACCACCGTAACGCGTCGCGTCGCTGCAATTCTTCCCTGCAACGCGTTGTGTAGCCGCAACGCTTTGCCGCAACGAGAAAGAAGATCCCGTTGCTTGCCTGCTACGCAGGATCGGGACGACTTTCCTCTTCGCCGCAATGAGAAAGAAGATCCCGTTGCTTGCCTGCTACGCAGGACGGGGACGNGACAACGTCCTTTGGGCCTATCGTACAACTTCGCGTACTCCAACTGGAGAAACTCCATATAACCTGTGTTTCGGCACCGAGGCTGTCATTCCCGTTGATATCGGAATTCCAAACCCTAGAGTCAAGACTTTCGACTCGAAAAGCAATGAAGAAAAGCTCCGACAACAGTTGGATCTTCTCCCGGAAATACGCGATGTGGCACACCTTAGAACTGCTTCCTACCGCCAAAGAGTTGCTCGCTACTTCAACCGGAGAGTCAAGCCTCGACCTATTTCCATCGGTGACTTGGTCTTGCGTAGTATTGAAGCCGCCGGCCATGGTCCACAACGCAATAAATTATCACCTCTCTGGGAAGGCCCCTATATTGTAGCTGCTATGATCAAGCCAGGAACCTTTAAGCTTAAGGATTCNCATTTACAATTCTAACACCTAAACTTTAATTTTTACATTTATACCACCTAAATTTTTCATGTAACATTAAAACATCACTATTTTAGTAATTAAAAAGTGAAATACAACGCCTGTGGATAAGATGGCACACATGTAAACACTGAAATTTACGATAAAATATTTCTGATTTAAAAAAAATATATATCTCAAGTCATATGTTTAATTTTCAATAAATTAAACAAAAACTTATTTAATACGTAAGATATGTAAATATATAAGATTCACATACATAACAAATATTTACATAATTCTTATGTATTGACATATATTTTACATATGACACCTTACATATGCATGAAAATGTGTATTACACTTTTTAAAAGTTAAAATAGTTGTATTTCTGATGTGATTTGAAAATTTTGGGTGGCATAAATGTAAATAATAAAGTTTGGGTGTTAGATATGGAAATACATAGGAAATTGGTGGTAAGCATGTAAATGCCCATGCTTTTCAATAACTCATATGTATTACATATAGATGCGATGAGATTAGGGGTGTAAACGAGGCTCGTTTACATTTCGAGCTCAAAAAGTATGTTCGTGTTCGGCTCGTTTCCTTAACGAGCCCAACACGAGCTGTTCACGAACAAAGAGTCATTTTAACAACCCTAATCATGTAGTCATAAGACAGATTTGAGCAAGATTTAAAAATTATTATTTATATTAAAACATCATTTGAATTCATAAGACGACAAGCGTTTGAGCAAGATTTAAAAATTATTATTTATATTAAAACATCATTTGAATCTAATTTAGGGGTTTGAACAAGATTTAAAAATTATTATTTATATTAAAACATCATTTGAATCTAATTTAATATTCTATTTACTTCATCAATATTTTAATGGTTATAAATCTTTGTAGCCTTGTAGTCTATTGTAGCCTTGTAGTCAAATAGATTTCACTCACACACACACACACTTAATGAGTAGTATTTCGAGCCAAAACGAGCCGAACACGAACGAACACATCTTACTTCGTGTTTGGCTCGTTAATTGATCGAACAAAATTAACGAGTCGAACACGAGCTTCTTAATGAGTCGAACACGAGCTGTCTGCGAACAACGAGCCATTTTGACAGCCCTAGATGAGATTCAGAATATAAATAAAGAAAAATAACTCATTCATGTAAATTACAAATTCTCTCAAAAACAGCCAAATAATTCAATCAAAATCATGTCATTTAATGCATGAAAGAAGAGATAATTTCGTCAAATATTTGAATCTAATCATAATTAAGCTCTAACCATAATTAAGCGTGAGAAAGCTGCTGCTACAGAAATTTTATGGCCAACCCCAAGCATTTGAACCTGCAGAATATTGTAGAAAGCAAATGAATCATCCAAAGGAATTAGAAGTGCATAAAATAGTTGGTATCATCAAGCAATTGGGAATTGGTATCTGTTATGATAATATAAAAAAAAAAGATTTACATATATACTACCGGAAAACCAAACTTCAACTTTTATATATATATATATATATGTCACCTTATCCATGTTCACTTTTTAAAACTTAAAATAGTGGCATTTTTTATGTGATAAAAATAGGAGTGTAAACGAGCCGAACACAAGCGAGCTTAGTGTCACCTCCCAAAAGAGCTCTTATGGGTGGTGGGCAGCCCAGGACTTAAATACTGCTTTTCAGCCCTACACCTAGCCGATGTGGGACTATTTGTCCGTGACATCCTCATCCACCCAATCACGTGACACTCTCGTCACGGATCGGCTCCACCGAGGGTCCTACTGGACCATGGAGAGTCCACACACCTGGCAGAAAGTAATTTGCTCTGATACCACTTGTCACCTCCCAAAAGAGCCCTTAAAAGAGGTGGGCAGCACAGAACTTAAATACTGCTTTTCGGCCCTACTCCTAGCCGATGTGGGACTATTTGTCCGTGACATTCTTCTCCACCCAATCACGTGATGCTCTCGTCATGGATCGGCTCCACGAGTGTCCCACTGGACCATGGAGAGTCCACACACCTGGCATGCAATAATCTGCTTTGATATCACTTGTCACCTCCCAAAAGAGCCCTTAAGGGTGGTGGGCAGCCCAGGACTTAAATACTGATTTTCGGCCATACACCTAGCCAATGTGGGACTATTTGTCCGTGATATTAGGCTTCGCTGTGTTCGGCTCGTGTATATTTCTAGCCGAATATGAGCTGTTAACAAACAAAAAGTCATTTTGACAACATTAACTACGTAGTCATAAGATCTTAAGGGTTGGGGCAAAATTTAAAAATTATTATTTATATTAAAACATCATTTCAATCTAATTTAATAATTTTTATTCTATTTTTTTAATTAATACTTTTAATTAATTATAAATCTTTGTAGCCTTATAGTCAATTAACTTTTTTTAAAATACTAATCATCAATATATATGTAAAAAAAAATGATTTGGGCGGTATAAGTGTAAAAAATAAGTAAAGTTTAGGTGTTAGATATGTAAATACATGGGAATTGTGTGGTATGCATGCAAAAACCCATAAAAAGCATGCAATAAAATGTCAAGTTTTTGGTTGTACTAACCTTTTAGCACAACAAGACAATCAAATTAAGGGAGCTACAGCTGCTGGATCNACACGAGTCGTTCACTAACAAAGAGTCATTTTGACAACCTTAATCACGTAGTCAGAAGATGTTAAGGATTGAGATAAGATTTAAAACATCATTTGAATCTAATTTAATAATTTTTACTCTATTTTTTTAATTAATACTTTTAATTGATTATAAATCTTTGTAACCTTGTAGTCAATTAATTTTTTTTAAAATACAACTCATCAAATATAAATATATATAATATTTCAAGCCAAAACGAGCTGAACATGAACAAACAAATATTGGTTCATGTTGTTTGTGTATGACTCGTTAACTTAACGAGCCGAACACGAGCTATTCACGAACAACAAGTCGCTTTGACAGCCTTATGCATAACTATTCATATAACAATATAATATGTAAAAATTAAAATAATTTAAAGAAAAATTACAAATTTGATCTTTATTGTATGTAAATTGTAATATATTTTTGAGGTATTTACATACATGACACCTCTATCCATTTACAATTCTAACACCTAAACTTTAATTTTTACATTTATACCACCTAAATTTTTCATGTAACATTAAAACATCACTATTGTAGTAATTAAAAAGTGAAATACAACGCCTGTGGATAAGATGGCACGCATGTAAACACTGAAATTTACGATAAAATATTTCTGATTTTAAAAAAAAAATATCTCAAGTCATATGTTTAATTTTCAATAAATTTAACAAAAACTTCTTTAATACGTAAGATATGTAAATATGTAAGATTCACATACATACCAAATGTTTACATAATTCTTAGACACCTTACATATGCATGAAAATGTGTATTACATTTTTTAAAAGTTAAAATAGTTGTATTTCTGATGTGATTTGAAAATTTTAGGTGGTATAAATGTAAATAATAAAGTTTGGGTTTTATATATGGAAATACATAGGAATTTGGTGGTATGCATGTAAATGCCCATGCTTTTCAATAACTCATATGTATTACATATGGATGCGATGAGNACACTATCTTTTTATTAGTTTGATTGAGCATTTCATCATCTAATATGGACTTCAACTAGTGATTTGTCAGAATTGTAATACTTTTAAATTTATTATAATTAATGTAAAAGGTTGGCTTTTTCAACTTTTAAAGGTCTCTCAACTAACTATCATTAAAATTTATTTATGTGCTAATAAATATTATTGATTAGTTTTATTCATGGTATTTTANGCTAATAAATATTATTGATTGGTTTTATTCTTGGTATGTTAGTGTTGTCAGGTTCATTTTCTATATATTATCTTTGTGATTGGTTCCTTTTTATGGTATAAAACTTTTATTGTAATATAATATTCTTATGTTAAATTTCAAAGGATTCAAAAGTCATGAAATGGAAGAAGTTGATATTAGAGGCCAACCAATTGATGAAGCCATGAATGAATTAGAAGCTAATATCAAACAGCTTAGAGAAGAATAAAGAGCCTTATATAATAGTGAAAATAATATGTTACAAGAAACCCTATCATAAGAAAGCACTACTATCATGGCTATTGAAACTACATCTTTTACAAGAGAACGACAAGATGATATTGGTCTTCAAAATGTCGGGGTTGAGAAGGGTATAGTGTCGGGCATAGTTCAACATCTTCTAAATCAGTTAAAAAAAATTGATGATAAATAGATGAACTCTAAAAGAGATTATAAAATTCAGTACTAGTTTCAACACTTATAATTCAAAATCTGACTCCTGCTTTAGTATAAATTTATGTGAAAGAGAAGAAACTTGAAGTTGTGTGTATAATCAAGAACCCTAAGATAGCGACAGCTGAGGATGAAGTCTCCAAGAAGAATTCATAATCACTCTTATTCCCACAAAACGGTCTGAAATCAATGGTTGACAAGTAAAAGAGGCCATTGCTTAGGCTTGGGGTGGGTCATCATTATCTAAAGGAAGATTTATCTTGAAGAGTTTGATGCAATGCAATATCCTGAGGTGTTTGCATCACCAAAATTAAAGTATTTGATAGAGTTGATAACTTGAGACAATATTTAACTCATTTTCATGCAAGTTATTATAATGTTGCGGCCTCTGTCTTAAGAAAGTTGAACTGGGAAATAGACCCGCCATTTATTTTTAACAATGAAAGGTGGTAAAATATTATGAAAATGTTTAAGGAAATGATGAGAAGGAATTAAAATGGGATGAAATTGAAAAACATGTGGGGTCAATTGAAAAGGACTAGAAGTTGTGGAAGGAATTAAAATGAGGATGCAATGGCTTGTATTGGAATCCAGTTAAAATGGACTATTGATACTTCAAAGAAATGGTGAGTTGAGAGAATGAAGGTGAGAATATATTCATGAATTGCTTTCTTTTCCTGAATTTCATTTTTCTAAATTGTATGAACATATCCACATCCCCTTACGCAATGTCAGCCGCCAATAAATTCAAATTCAATGGTATTGACCCTAATATGGAAGAAAAGATGGACCGTATGTTTGCTGAAGTTGTGGCAACGAGGACTAATTTCTAGACCCCTAGAGAGCAAGGGTTTGCAAACATATGTGAGAACTTAGTTGTCGAGCAAGCCACTGACTCCGGTGAAGGCCCAAGCCCAAACCAATAGGTCAAAGCGTCTAAAGGTAAAGATAAAAAAAAGGCTGCTTTCATTATAAGCAAAATATCAAAACCGATGGATTCATTCACCAGTGACCCTGAGACTTCACAAGCGACCTCTGTTGAAGAAGTTATACGGGCCTGGAGGCAACTTCATAAATTTATGAGGATATGTCGTTCTATTTTAACTCCATGAAGTTACTAAAAGACTCGACCCGTAGAGAGTTCTTCGTGAAGATGACCTCTGACTGTAGGGTCAATTATTTACATATTTTTTATGGCAGTAGGGACCAGTGATTTTATTCAGTTATCTTTGCACTATTTGTATTTATTTTCCAGTGGGTTTATCACATTTTGTATTTCAAGTTTTTTTGTTTTTTCCTTGAAACAATGTTAATGTTATTTTGGATGTTTGTCTTTTCATCGTACACTTTGTAATTCGTTATTTAAATTCATTAAAGTTGATTGATTCACATGTCTTACCTGAACGAAGAACTCGTTCAACATGGATTCACAAAGAGAGAGATGTAGGAGAACTATCGTAGTAGTATACTTGATGTACGAGTACTACAACTCATATGTAAATCGGTCTCCCTGCATGACATCATCTTACATTGGTGATAAATGAGTTATGAAGTTACTTGAAGGACACAATATAATATTCAATAACATGTTTCACATGACACAAACCATATTTATAGATCTTTGGATGAATTACATAGGAACCATATACTTCATGACTCCTCTAACATGATAACCGGAGAGGCATTAGCAATAACCCTCTACATTTTGTCATATAATGAACCAATGAGAGGAGCGACTTCAACATTCATTGAAGACAATCAACATATACTTTTTAACTGGGTTGAAGGCTCTTGTTAGTTTGTCATCAAAGATTTTCAATCTACAGGATCTAACATTTAAGATGACTCCAATACAGATTTCGAATGACCCACAATATATGTCATTTTTTAATGTAAATACTTTTTTACTCATTATATTCATAGTCAAAATCAGTAGTGTAATTCACACAACCTTCTTTAATTTGTTAGAATTATATTGGAGTGATCGTTGGAACACACATGAATGCATGTGTATCTAATAATAAAAGAGTCTTATTCATTGGGTAGTGTGAATCACTAACACAAAATGTGACGGTTGTATGTGATTTCAACATGTGTTTTATTTTTGTTATGGCTGGTTGGGAAGACAATGCACATGACAAATGTATATTCACTTTTGCCACAAGAAATCAAAAGCACAACTATTCTCACCAACTCCAAGTTTGTTCAACTATTATTCATATTTAGATGTTTTTTTAAGTTCATATCTAATTATTGTATTTGCAATACAAAAATATTATTTGGTCGACACAAGATATCTCTTACGAAGGAGTTATCTGAAGCCATTTTTGGATACTAAATTTCACATTCCCGACTTTGAGAGATCCAGTAATGTTGCTTGGAGCACGAAAGAAATCTTTAACGAGAAGTGCATTTAGAGTGCAAAAAAAAAATGAGTCACGCTGTGTGACATGCCAACATATCCATTTTTTAAACAGGTGCAGATTGTAGTGGCCATAATGACATTTCACAACCATATTTGATAACACCATTGACGCCATGATGTAGACTTCAGCATGGTCGACGACGTTGGATATCGCTTACAAAGGGAGTATCTGAACTCATTTATGAATACCAAATATAATATTCCCGACTTTGAGAGATCAAACAATGTTACTCGGGGCAGGAAATAAATGTTTAACAAGATACACTCGTCCTTATGCAATGTAATTGAAAAAAACATTTGGAGTTTGAAAGAAAAATATAGGTTATACTGTGTGATATGCCAACATATCCATTTATGAAGTAGGTGCAGATTGTAGAAGCCACAATGGCTCTCTACAATTCTATTCATTTATGCAGACATATCCATTAATGCAGTGTGATTGAAATAACTTTTGAAGTGTGGAAAAAAAGATGGGTCATACTGCATGATATATCGACATATCCATTTCCAAAGCAGATGAAGATTGTCGTGGCCACAATGACTCTCTACAATTATATTCGACGACATCATTCGCGTAATGACGTAGACTTCAACATGTCCGATGATGATTATTGCCCCGCCTAAAGCATTTGAATATCATATAATATAATCAATACCACAGGCAAAAGTAGAATCACAAGAGGGTTGCACTCAGGATGCGCGAAGGTGCTAGGGAAATGATTGAATTGAGAGAGTCGATTACAGATGCATTGTTATGTACTGAATGAACTGATTCTTGATTATTTTATACAGCTCATGTTTAGTTATTATTATTATTTATTTAATATCGATTGTTTGTGTTTTTTACGCTATTTGTAAGTGTTTTTTTACCATTTGCATTTCTTTAGTTTTTCTTATGATGGGTTTAAGAGGACATTGGTGATACGTTTGATATTATGGGCTCTTTTGGATGGCGTGTTAGTCGTTGTTAGTTGATGCCACATGTGAAATACTATTGAAGACAACTAAGTTCATCACATCTTTTTGGTGTTGCGATTTTTTATTTTCTTCTGGATTACCTATTTTGGTGATATACATATGTGACACACATGAACTTACTATTATATAAGTTAAAGACAACCAAGAGCCATTTTTTTATAAGATATGTTATTTTTTTATAGTGACATGTTCATTGGTTGGTATACTGAGCTCTATGAGATTTCATGGCTGCAAAAAAGTGTAATTAATTACATTTCTTATCAATTTTTTACTTGTGTTATGACTAATGAATTGTCTTTTAAAACATTCAGAAAGATGAACTCGAGGATTTTTGTGATTTCATGAGGATTGCCATGTGATTGTGGACTTCAGAGTTCCCTGCTGGTGTCACGTTTTTTTACGAGACACAAGGTCTACAGTTGTCAATGAAGAATCACAGAGAAGTATGACTTTTTTAGGTGGACAAATTGGCTTAAAAGTTCCATTGCCGAGAATGATTGAGCATGAAAAATATCTTTGGAGGACGACTTAACTCTTGATATACGCCGTCTGTATTTTTAAAATAATACTATACAATTATTAAATATTATTTTAATAGTTTTTATCCTTATTTTAGTAATAATGATACTCACTGTTAAATGAGATGTATATCTTATTTTCTGTATTGTTCTAAATTAGATTTTTACTTCAAAAATATTTAATATATTTATATGTCAGTTCTATTAAAAATAATATTGTTATACATTATTTTTCGAGAAATAATAGGACAACTACTTTAAAATTCCAAAAAACAAACAAAGCCAGATTGTGGAGAGAATTCTTTGGAGAAATTATTGCGTACAGACACCGCATGCATCTCTGCTTGTGGCGATATGTTTCAGTTTTTTTTTAAATTCCAAAATACAAACAAAGCCAGATTGTGGAGAGAATTCTTTGGAGAAATTATTGCGTACGGACATCACATGCATCTTTACATGCTGTGTTCGATCCTGACCGTAGATCACAGAGATGGATATAAATCAGTTTTTTTTTTTTTTAAAAATTTTAAGGCTTCACTGAAATACACCGTACTGATTTACATGCAGAGCGATTATTGCGTGCGGACACCGCATGCATCTCTGCATGCGGTGTTCGATCTTGGCCGTAGATCACAGTGATTTACGTTCATGATTTTTTCCGTTTTTTTAAAAAAGAATAAAAAATTTTAGGTGGGGCCCACCGAAATACATCAGGTCCGGATTGTCGGACAAACGTGCGGTACCCGATACGTATGGAATAATTTTTCTTTACATGCATGGGGTCCTTATGAATAATTTTTCCTTTGGCAGCCGTCCCTCTAGCCGTTCGGACCTTCTACCCATTTAAAACCCTGCCAAGGTCCTTGGCCCACCTCCCTGTTCGCCGCTCCTCTCTTCCACTCTTCCTATAATGGATGGCGGCGACCTGCAGTTCGATACGCCCGTCCTTCGCGCCGGTCCTTATCTTGGAGAGATTTCCGCCCTTTCCTTTCTCCCTCTCCCTTCCCATCTCTCTTCCCTCCCACTTCTCCTCGCCGGTACTATCTCTCTCTCTGTCTCATTTCACTTAACCCGCAATCCGCCTGTTTGTGATAATTCTTCTTGCACGTAGGAACTGGATCGGACCTTCTCTTCTACAACCTCGTGACTGGGACTCTACTTCGCTCGTTTCACGTCTTCGACGGTGTTCGGGTCCACGGCGTATCCGTCCGTTCTTACCCCGACCCTTTGATCGCGGTTTTTGGGGAGAAGAAGGCCAAGCTATTTGCCCTTCGTGTGGACGCTAATCCGTTGGATGTGAGGATTGAGCTTTTGAGCCAGTTGCCTCGCTTTGAACATTGGATTTTGGACGTCAAGTTTTTGAACGATGAAAGTTATCTTGCCCTGGGGTTTAGTGATAACTCGTTGGCTTTCTGGGACGTTAATAATTCGACTTTGGCTGGGAGGTTAAAGTCCCCAGGTTGGTTAGTGTCTGAGGTTTCTGAATGAAGGTTCTAGATTTATTTTGCTGGTTTCGTTTGATGAGATTTGATTGATGCTTTTAGAGAGGTGCCTATTGTATTCTATGCGAATATGGGGTGAGGGCTTGGCGACGCTACGGTTGGCCTCTGGTACCATCTACAATGAGGTTGGCTTGTTCCTTCTGCCTCTCTTTTTATTTTCCATTTTGGCTTAAGCACTGCATCACACACCCACAAAGTTAACGCATTTTCAATATATTTATCATGCGGTATCTCAGATATAAGAGGAGTACCATCTGTGATTAAATGGTGTGTCCATATCAACTTTGTATGAGGTATAGCTCAGGGATGATGAGGAAATGTGGAACCAATATCAAAATTTTATCACATATAAGTTAGGGATGATTCTGAAAAAATAAATTTCTTGAGTGAGTGGAATGGATGTATATATATTTTTTTATTTGATTACATCAATTTTATTGTGCCTTGGGATCTCTCTTATATTTTTTGTAGTATACTTGATACAATGATACTGTCTAAAGGTAACATGTCACCTATAATTTCCTGGAACTTTAAATGCTGTTCTAATTATCAAGATCCCTTGCACGTGTGCTGTCAGGAACAACATTTATTGATAGCACATTTAGTCACAAGTGTCATTCTTTGACCTTATGGTTAGATAATAAATTGTGGGCCGATTTGGTTTGGTGTAAAGTAGCTAGGTTCATGTAAAACTATTATGCAATTTTGTAAATTTTTATTTTATTTTTTGTGTTTTAATGAGAAGTTGTTGCATTTACGGAAGGCAAAATTTCAGCTCTTTTACTTCTTAAAGCCAAACATCTAATAAATAGGTGATTTTTCTACAAATTTATTTCCATAAAAACCAACCAATTACTTGGCGCAACCAACTCTTCTTTTTTATAAGTAATTCGCCATTATTAGCAATAATTTTTTCTCAATCATTCATGTTCAACGTTTTCAATCTTTTTTCTTCGGTGATACTTGTTTTCACACAAGTTCCTTTGTAGTCATTCTAACCACATTGCCTTTTTTCCAACAATTTTTATTCCTATTCCTTTTGCGCTAATTTTTTCTACCTTTCATTAGAGAATCTTCTACCTACTATTTTATATGCTCAAAATGCTTAAGCCCACTTTTCAATATTCTTATCTCCAATATCTCAATCAGTGGGGTCATCTTGTCAATGTTCATCATTCTTTCCTTTACAAATAACAATCTTTTCAATTCGTTTGAATGAATTAATGCAATTTTTTTTTTGGTTAGTCTGCCTTGCTTTTGATGTGCGCACAAATTTTAGTGGGCAGTATTTCATGATATCTGCATACTACATGGTAATCCACATTTAATCTTTTGCAATGTGGCCTGGGCAAGGCTTATGTGCATTAAATTGAATGAGATATTGATGGAAAAATCATGATATATTTTTAATTACACTTGTAAAGGGGTGTGTTCTTAGGGTGGTTTCTTGCTAGCATTATCTGTTTTTCCTTTCTTTTTAGCATATGCATTAGTGTCATGCAAAAGACCATGGTAGAACTTTCATGAGAAGGTGGATAATTCTGGTTTGAGCATGATTCAAACATCTTTTTAGGGACTTTTTATGCACCCAGGTTGGCATGACATGATCCTCAGGTTCATGTGCCGCGTAGCAGATTTTTCTAGTTTTATTTATTGGGCTATCAGGGATTCAGGTTAACTGGTTTGATTGTGAACCCAAGGTCTATTTAATAGCCTTTATTTTTGAGATAGGCTTTTCATCAAAGTATTAGTAGAATTCAGGTTGGTTGATTGAAGTCGAGGAATGCATCGCGCCTATTGTGTAATAGAAAATTACCGCTTAGACTGAAAGGAAAATTTTATGAGATGGTGGTGAGACCCGCAATGCTCTATGGCGCGGAATGTTGGTCTTTAAAAGAGAAGCATAAAACAAAGTTAAGTGTTGCCGAGATGAGAATGCTTAGGTGGATGAGTGGCTTGACACTTAGAGACAAAATGCGAAATGGATATATCCATGATAGAGTTGGTGTAGCTCTAGTAGTGGATAAAATTAGAGAGAGTTGCCTTAGATGATTTGGTTACATTAAACGCCGACCATCTGATGATCTGATTAGGAGAGTAGATGTTTTAGATTTAACTTATGTTAAAAAAGGCAGAGGTAGGCCTAGAAAGTCTTGGTTATATTGTATAAAAAATAATCTTAATTTATTATAATTAAATGAAAACATGACACTCAATACGACTCAATGGAGAAAAAGGATTCATATAGCCGACCCCGCTTAGTGGGATGAAGGCTTGTTGTTGTTCTTTTTTGTTTGATTCTCTAGAACGTTGCTTAAACATATGTTAGTAGGTTTATAAAGTAACATTAGATTTTCTTAATTGGTGTTTGTGAAATTCTTGTAACTGCAAATATGATTGGAATTTTGTGCTCTTGTTCTTTATTGTTGGCCACACCATTGTGTTTTAGTGTTTTTTTGCTTAATTCAAGCTTCCTTAATTCATTAATTTAGTTATTTGTGTTGGAAGTTATGCATTTCATCATTTTTTTTAATAGTAGCTTTTGGGGAGGGCAATTGCCGATTCAACACAATTTTTTTTTTTTTAGGGCATTTGTATCCTACTGTGCTAGTGTTGTATGTTTGAATTCCATCTTAGATGCCTCTTTGTAATGTCTTTATTTTAGAACTAAAAAAAATGATGGAGCCAAACATTGTATCCAATAGAAATTAAAAATCTTATAATCATACAGTAATGGCATGATAAAAGTATTGTTTCTCTTGAACCGTAACTATTTTATGGCACACATTTATAATGTTGCAAATTATCAACACATGTAATTTATGCATGTATATTTGTTTTGGCATATGGCTATTTTATTGCTTTGTAAATCCATAGTTTCATTAATGTTGGTTGACATATGCATGTTATCTAATGTGAATATACTTATGGAAATGTATTTAATGTCTTAACACTCATGAGAAATTGCAGATGTACATACTTGTCTGCCTGCAATATCTGCTTCCTTATCATTTTTGCATCCAAGTTTTTTCAAGATGTACTGTAATTACATTCATTTTGCAACCTATATCCTGAATTGCTTCATGTGTAGTAGTGCTTTATTTCCTTCAAACAAATAAAAGAACTTGTATTTCCCATGTAATTTTGTATATGTGAAGGTTATGATCTGTTCTACTGATTCTTTATACAGGTTATTGTTTGGAGGCTTAGTTGTGAAAACCGGCATGCATCCATACTGTCCCTGGAACCTATCAAAGAGCGCACATATCATGATGAGGCTACTACAATTGGGTCCCAAAAATTTCTGCCTATCCATTTGTGCAGGCTTATTGGCCATGAGGGTTCAATATCTCGTATTGCATGGTCTATTGATGGATCTAAATTGGTGTCCGTCTCTGATGATCGAAGGTATGCACTTTGCCATTTATGGAGCCTTGCTGCTAATTTTTATGCCATTTCCTCTAGTTTGTTGTGACATTTTTATTCTAGGACAGTGCTCGCATCTGGCTACTCAATAGCATTGGAGTACAGTATCATGGTTCTGAGGACAATCTCGGAAGTCATGGCACAAATACTATTGTGTTCTTTGGTCACACTGCTAGAATTTGGGACTGCCATATATCTGATTCTGTAAGTTTTAATAATTAAATTATCAACTTTATACTTTGTTTACTGAGAAGATTGTATATTTTAGGGGCAGTTGATTGTGGCTTATGATATCTCATGATAATGCACACTTTCTTGCTCCTAATTTTCAGTTTTATATAGAAAAGTTATATCTGTGCTCTCATTAGGGCTATTCTTTATCACCATGGCGACCCTTTCACTAGAGAACTATCAATTATCAGAAATTGAAATTTTTATCAATTATTTTTTAGGTTCTTTCCTTAGGAAGGTGCTAAATATGTGGTTTAGAGGGGTTCGTTTGATTTTACTTTTCTTTAATTCAACTGAATATAACAATAGCTGTTGTAATGCTCGATGTATAACATTACCCAGTGTCTGAGTGGATGAATGTCACGTGAAACTTACTTGATGCATGAAATGACAAATTAATGATGGCATTGAACTTTCAAACTATGATTTTTCTTTTCAATGACCATGCAACAATTGATGACTGATCTTGATGCCTTTTTCTATGTGAAGCTATATACCTTTTATTCAATGTACATTTAGACTTTTTTTTTTCTTTTTGGATTTTCACTTGTTAGCTTGATGATGCTGTTTTGAATGACCTATATGGCTTACTCTATTTAACAATGAAAAAAAAAAACACTTTTGTTTGGAATATTAGAATAAAAGGTGCTACTTTCTAATTTTGGCAAAGACATGAGATATGCTAATGCGCATGTGCTGCTATTGTCACATGCAATATATTTACTACTTTATGTCTAGTTTTTCATTTTGATACACATTATTGTAATTTGTTTTTAGATTTGTTATGCATGTTTTTATTGATTGTTGGAAATTTCACTTTAGTGGTGGTATAGTTTATTTCCCAAATGCTGCATGAAAGTCCTAGGCACAGATGAATATTCTACAACACATAGGAGGTACAATATTATTATTTTTATTGTGGAAATTTTTAAAAGGGAAAATTCACGTGATTTTTCTCAGTCTAATTAACTGAATATGGAAGTCTAAGTCTATAATGATCCTCCCTTTTATATTGCTTATGAGTCAGAATTACGAGGCCTGAACCATAAGTCTTCTCTCTTAATAATGATAATGTAGGTTGTTGGAGAGCTATGGCTTTGATGGATAAACACTAGACAACATTGGATGTCTATGTTTTAGTCAAGAGACACCAACCATTGGATGAAGGGAAGTGATGACTATTTTTGTTAGTTGATGACAATCAGTGGTGGGTGGTGACAACTATCATTTACTTTTGTTGACAATGTTCGTTGGAGAATGAGAGATGGAGGGTGCTAACAATTACCAGTTTATTGATTAGGAGCAATGATAATTTTCAGTAAAGACCAACAATGGGGGCTTTGGAAGTTAGACAATGAAAGGTGGTTGGTTTGGTTCTCTACGTAGCTGGTTAGTAGACATAGCGAGCAAGATAAGTGTAGAAGTTAGACAATTGAAGTCTCAAGGATAGCCTTTTGAGGCTCCAAATGACTATTAAATCTATGGCGTTCTTTTCATTAGTAGTACATGACTTATTTATAGGATTTTGGAGGGATATGGTAGTTCATTTCTGCAAAAAATCCAAACACTTCGTCAAACGATATGAATAAATTATTTTTTAATATATACTTTTAGGGCATTTTAGTGCTTAATAAACTTAGCCTTGAGTGATCTTGGACTCATTGGATTTGTTTCTGACGCTTGTTTTGAATTTATCTCTCAAATGACCTCTAGAAGTTTTCAATTATACTTATGAGCGCCTGATTTATGGATTTTTGAGCTCGAATCTCTACATAATATTCTTGACTTCATTGAGTTGCCTCATCAAACTGTATTGGCTTGGCTATAAGTTTATTAAAAATGGAGATTGAATGATCTTGAAGTTTCTATCTTAGATATTTGGATATTTTGTGATTTGAAATTCACATGAAGTTCTAATGAACTTTCTTGTAATTTATCAATTTCCCATATTTACGGATGTCAACATTTGTGCGTTCAATGATACTTAGGGTCTTGAAAAATTTGGGGCATAAAATTGGAACTATGGTGGAATTAGTCGGTGCTACTACTCGAATGTCAATGCGTATCTCCCCTTGATGTCATGAAGCAATTATTTTCATTTAGATTATAATTTAGACTTTTCAGTGAAGTTTGCATGCTTTTAAGGTTGGATATTATTAAAATTTTTTTAATTAAAATCCTCCAAAATAACTAAATTAATTTTTGAGGCTTTATTGGAAAGATAGTATTAAACTTGAGATAAAAATATAGAAAATGGTCTTGGTTCTAAAAAATGTCAACAAAATTTAATTGAGTATGAAAATTGGCTTGACCATCCTTGGGCTGGTTCTGATGGTTTGACCAATCGTAGGCGGGTCATGTAATTGGCAAACGATAATAGTGGCACATTAAAAATAGTTTTGTGACGTATGTATCGTTTATTTATTTATTTAGTTATCTAAGTTTTTGAAATTTCTTTACTTATCATCCATTTTAAATCTTATTAAAATTTGAATATAATCAATGCATCATTTTAAAATCCAAAAAACAGCCACTACAATTTCATAAAAATTTGAAAAACATTCTCTCCTCATTCTCTCAAATCGTAAATACTGATTATGCATTGGTCAATCTGATCATTATAGAATTGGCGATGAGGAATTGGTGATGAAATGTCATTGGCTATGGTCAACAATGATTACCGTCAATGAAGACGTTGGAAGGTGGTCGAAACAATGAAATTTTCTATGTTTGATTTTTACCGAAAGTGGAAGATGTGGCTGTCCTCACTCCTTACGAAATTGTAAAACTAAACGACAGAGTGCAAAACTAAACGACCATGAGTTTTAGATGGTGGTGGGAGCTTTGGAATTCTCTCTATTAAATATTCTTAAATGAACATGATCTCTTTATAGAGCTTTGGAAGGAGCGTTGTGGTCATTTCTTCCAAAAATTTGGATATTCTATTGAACGTAATGAATAAATCCCCTTTGATCATGATATATTTTTCATCATTTTGTTGCTCTAACGAACTTAGAGTTTTGGGAATATAGACTACACAATTTAGGTGTAAATTTACAATTGCTTTATCTTTATACCATTATATTCTCGCTTTTTGAGATATGTAATACCTCATTATTCACACTTATACCACCCTTATGCACTCTATAACTTTTCATGTTTACATAAAATTTCCATTCTATAATGTAGGTCGCATGACTTTAAGTCAGCAAACCGTAATTATGTATATTTTTTGTAATACACCCATTAAGACCATATATTAGTTCCTTCATTGCCGTGCATTTTTATTTGGGGCCTACACTTGTACTTGTCAATTTTTACCTCATTAGTGATTTTTATTTGGTTGTGATTGTGTTTTTGGGCATTGTATGGATAACTAAACTTGATATTGAATGTGCTGTTTAGTTAGTTATTACAGCTGGCGAGGACTGTACCTGTCGGGTGTGGGATTTGGATGGTAACCTGCTTTTGATGTTCAAAGAACACATGTAAGTTGATCATGTGTTTGAATTCGATTGGTGGAAGTTTTATCTCTGGGCAATGTTTCTGAAACTATTATTATGTTTTAAATTCATAGTGGGAGAGGCATATGGCGATGTTTATTTGATCATGGCTCATCCCTTCTAGTCACTGCTGGATTTGATTCTGCTATTAAAATGCGCCAGGTGCATTCTCCTTCAGTTTCAGAACCGACGAAGGATGATAGGCTGCTGAATAACGGGAACGATGTAAGAGAGATTTTTACTATTGCTATTCCTCAATTAGCCAGACAGCATGGTCCGATGGACAGGTCCACACCTATCCTGTTCGTTGCATAAGATATATTTTTTTGAAGTACTTATTTAAACCATAAAGTCCTAATCTGTTTTTCCATGTTTTCTTAAAACCATTAAAATTGATTGACGATGTAGATTTTGAAGGCTTTGAATTAACTGAATTGCTTTAAAGTGCCATCTCAGAAAAATTAAAATGTACTGAGATCATTGCCTTTTAATTACATTGTCCGCAAATTTTTTTTATTATNCGGCGATGTAGATTTTGAAGGCTTTGCATTAACTGAATTGCTTTAAAGTGTCATCTCAGAAGAATTAAAATGTACTGAGATCATTACCTTTTAATTATATTGTCCGCAAATTTTTTTTATTATTTCCTCGTCAAGTATTTGTATCTTTTGTGTTAGCCGGTACCCTTTGTACGTCCCTGATTATCAAATACAATAGGAGATGATTAGATTATCTTTGTGACACTTATGACNAGCTGGTACCCTTTGTACGTCCCTGATTATCAAATACAATAGGAGATGATTAGATTATCTTTGTGACACTTATGACCACTAGCAGTTTAATAATATTAGTACTAATACTAATAATCATAATAATAATTATTATTATCATTGTTTTTATTGTGTCATACTCTTTTTCTGTTCAATTGTGCAACAAAAAAAAATATTATTATTGACAAGACAAACAAACAAGCAGAGTTTCTATTTCTAAAAAAACAGCAGAAAATGGTTTTCAACTTTCACGTCACTTCTTACAAATTTCTTATCAATATTTGTTGGCGNAATATTATTATTGACAAGACAAACAAACAAGCAGAGTTTCTATTTCTAAAAAAAACAGCGGAAAATGGTTTTCAACTTTCACGTCACTTCTTAAAAATTTCCTATCAATACTTGTTGGCGTTACTGGGGAGTGCTATGCATAATAATGTGCCGTTCAGGCACCCTTTAGAGGGTTATGGTGAAGATTCTCATCCAAAAGGTTGGGAGAGATACATAGCAGCTGTTCATGAGTCACTAAGGAATCATTTGATCTTGGATGGCCTCTTTAGTGAACAAAGTAAAACTAATTGTATGTTGATCTTGGGGCAATCTGATTTGATAGACCCCGTCACCCTGCTTAACTTCTAGAATTGGGGTTTGGCATTGATATTAGTGGCAGGGATACACGAACTTCTTAAATATTTGTGATATGTTTTTTATCTTTTAAAAATGCTTGCTTTGATTTCGTAGTATTCCTTTCACAATGTTCATGCTAACATCCTTCTAGGGCTTATATGGAATACATAAATGCGTAGTAAGTTTAGCATTATGTGATTTTTTTAAAGAAATGTGGTGTTTTTTTAAGGGCATTTTATGAACTAACAGATTTATATGTGACTTTGAGCAAATGTATTTCTGTTGGATATTCAAAAGTAATTATATTTGCATCAACATTCAGTAGCATCTTGCTTAGAAACACTGAATAAGTTTTGCCCATTTTCCTTCAGAGTATTACAAAACTCTTGAACAGAATTGTCACATATTAAAAGAGAATATGTCAAAGTAAATGGCGTATATCCAAGAGATGTTAATGTCCTAAAATATACTTGAAAGAAAGAAAATACCACATTTCTATGCTAAACTTAATACACATTTATGTATTCCATATAAGCCCTAGAAGGATGTTAGCATTAAGTTTAGCTGGAAACCTTAGTATTAAGTTTAGCATTATGTAATAAATTAACATTATTTTTTATACAATATGCCCAAGTTTTTCTAGTTCTACCTCCGCCTTTCTTAACATAAGTCGAATATAAAACATCTACTTTCCTAATCGAACCATTAGATGGTCGACGTTTAATATGAGCAAACCATCTAAGACGACTCTCTCTAATTTTGTCCGCCACTTGAGCCACACCAACCTTATCACATATATATTCATTTCACATTTTGTCTCTAAGTATAAAGCCACTCATCCACTTAAGCATTCTCATCTCAACAACAGTTAACTTAGTTTTATGCTTCTCCCTTAAAGGCCAACATTCAACCCCATAGAGCATTGTAGGTCTCACCACCATCTTATAAACTTTTTCTTTCAGTCGAAGCGGTACTTTTCTATCACACAATAAGCCCGAAGCATTCCTCCACTTCAACCAACCAACTTGAATTCTACTAATAACATCCCCATCTATAGCACCACACTTTGAACAATAGACCTGAGATATCTAAAGTGTTCAAACATTTTAATAATTTATCACCCATAGTTACAACTCTGTCACTAAAGCTACTACTACTAAAATCACATTCCATTTATTCGGTTTTAGTTCTACTCAAACCAAGGCCTTTAGATTCCAATGCAGACCTCCATAATTCATGTTTTTCCTGAGCTTTTTATCTAGTCTTATCCATAATAAGGATATCATCTACAAAAAGCATACATCAAGGTACATCTTCCTGTAAATGTCCAGTAAGAACATCCATAACTAAAGCAAAAATAAATGGGCTTAAAGCTGATCTCTGATGTAATCCAACCAAAATAGGTAAATATTTGGCCAATGCTCATTCTGTTTGACACAAGTGTACAAATCTTTAATGACTTGAATATAAGTCCTCAACACCTTTTTTCTCTAGAACTCTCTAAAGTATATCTCTTGGAACCTTATCGTAAGCTTTTTCTCAATCAATAAAAATCATATGTAGATCTTCCTTATTTTCTCTGTTGTCCATCAAACCTCTCAATAAATGGATAACTTCCATAGTAGGCTTGCCCGACATAAATTGAAATTGATTATGAGAAATCTTTGTAATACGTCTTAACCTATATTCAATTACCCTCTCCCATAACTTTAAAGTATGACACATCAACTTAATACTCTATAATTTTTACACTCTCGTGCATCACCTTTATTTTTAAAGATGAGGACCAAAATTTTCTTCATCTGCTCCTCAAGCATCTTTTTTAGTTTAAAGAGTTTAGCAAGCTAAAAAAATTCCCAAAGATTTTATATATTTTTACACTTCAATTGGGATATCATCAAATCCTATAGACTTTCCATCATTTATTTTGTTTAAAATCTCATCTATTTCCTTTTTACCAATGCGATGGTAAAAATGAAACATTTTATTATTATTAACGATATTAAAATCACTACGGCTGATCGTATTTTCAAAAAGTTCATCAACAAGTTTATCAAAATAACTCACCCACCTAGATTGAATATATTTTTTTAAGAAAATTTTTTTTGATTTTCATCTTTAAAACAATTTACTTGAGTTAAATCTTTACTTTTTTTTACCTTTGTTTGACTAATTTATGCATATATTTTTTTTTATCGTATTTAGTATTTAATCTTTTATAAAGATCACTAAAAGCAGAATTTTTAGCGTCACAGATTGTTCTCTTAAACTCCCTACGTGCCATTTTATATTTTTTTTCAGTTCTCTAAGTTTTTCCATTTAAACCAATTTTTATTACATAACTACTTATATTTTATCTTTCATTGGACATTATTATTCCACCATCAACTATTTTTATTTATAGAAAATTTTTCTTTTGATTCTCCATTTACATCTTTTGCCACCCATTTTACCACTGATTAAAATTTGGTCTATTTTGAATTCTTATAATTGGATGTCAAATGTATAACCAATTGTTTTAATGATTATTTAGTTGATTTTTTTTTCAGTGTCTTTATTGCTTCTTCGTTGTATTTATTTCTATGTATTTCTAATCTTTAATTTTTGTTTTTCTGATGTAAGTTTCTGCCTTAATGTGCATTATGATACTTTTTTTTTGTTAATGTAAATATCATGCCTGATTTCTTTTTCGACTATGGTTAAGTTGATTTTTTTCTGCATATTTGATTGGCTCTTGTGTTCTTTTATTTGCTTATTTATATGTATTCCTTCTTTATGCTGCAGCAAAAGTGAATATGTACGTTGCTTGTGTTTTGCTCAAGAGAATGCTCTCTATGTTGCCACTAACAATGGTTTATTGTATCACGTTGAGATTTGCAATCCCGAAGCTGTAAAATGGACTCAACTGGCCCAAGTGAGTAAAGAATCACCAATTGTTTGCATGGATTTAATGCTTATGAGATCTTGTAAATCTTCTTCATTTATGGAGTATGTCATTGCTGTTGGTGATGGCATGGGAAAAGCTACAGTCATGAAGGTGATCGGTGGTACATCAACTTCAATGGTGGTTTTCTCTCTTGCTTGGTCTGCTGAAAAGAAGAGACAACTGTTAGGAATCTATTGGTGCAAGTCACTAGGCTGCAGGTGAGTATTAGGTGATTGTATATTTTTTTTTGGAGCAATAACATACATACCACAAAATTCTTATATAATTACATCTCACACCTAAACTTTGATATTTACATGTATACCACTCAAATCTGTAACATCACATAAAAAATATCACATTTACTAACTTTTTAAAAGTGAACTACAGGTTTTTATATATGGGTTTATAATACCAAAGTGTTATAAATATAAAAATAAAATTTTAGGAGTTAGATATGTAAATACATAAAAACTTGTGTGCATGATGTCACTTTTCCTTTTTTTGTTAGATAGTGCAGATTTTAAAGGGTTGATCATTTATGCTCTTCATTAATAATGCAGATTCCTTTTTACAGTTGACCCTAGAGGGATGTTAAAACTTTGGAAAATAAACAATGCTTTAGAGTCTGACACTGATGAGAACAATTTGCAACCCCAGGTCTCTTTAATTGCGGAGTTCACATCGTATTTTGGGGCACGGATAGTGTGTCTGGATGCTTCAGCAAGAGATGAGGTGATTCCTATGAAATGCATTTGCAATGTTATACTATTCAATATGTACATTTTTTGTGGGTAATGCACGGAAATACTCAAACATAATAATTTTAAAGTAGGGTGAGATCACATACTTTTGGTTCTTTGGAATTATTACTGTCAGCTTGACGAGGGCACATCTCACTTTTACTTGTTAGCATCAAATTCTTTTTCTTAATACTGTAGTAAATTTCAACCCCAAGAGAGAGCAATTTGCCAAAATTATGTGCATGTGTGAGCATATGTCAGGGTTTGATGTAAATATTGACCATTACCATAGAAGAAGGATTATATTCACAAAATTGTGATTTAATATTGGCGTTGTTGTATATCCTTATATATATAAAGCGTGCAATCATTTTTCCGACTGAAAATTTCTTTTAATTCGAGTGTTGAAATGTTTTAAGCTATAACTTGCGAGTACCAAAGCCTTTTCACTTAAAGCTGTTGACTTATGAGAGCCGCATGAGCAATTAGTTTACTTGAACTAAATTGTTTGGTTGGTGTGACAACATGCTCGAGATTACAGCAATATAGTTTTAGAACGTACCCTTACTTGATGTGTGTAACGTGATATTACTTGTAGGTTTTAGTATGTGGTGATCTGCGTGGTAATCTTACTGTATATCCCTTGTCAGAGGACATAATGAATTCTGTCGCTATTGAAATGGTGAAAAAGGTTTCCTTAATAAATCGGTTTAAAGGAGCACATGGGATTTCCACCGTAACCAGCATCATGATTACTATGTTGGATTTCAACCAAATGGAAATACGCACAGTAAGTTGTTAAACCTGAAAATTTTGTCAGACATTCAAAAAAGGCAGACTGAACTCGAGGAATAAAATTTCTTTTGTTTATAGACAGGTGGTGATGGTTGCATTTGCTATTTCAAGTATGATAAGAAATTACAAGTACTGGAATTTATTAGAATGAAAGAAGTGAAAGAGTTAAGTACAGTTCAAACTGTTTACACAAGTTCGATCCCTTCTATAGAATCTCCAATGGCTGAATATGCAATTGGCTTTACTTCCGTGGACTTTATCATGTGGAACCTAGCAAATGATACAAAGGTATTTCAAATGCTTATTTACGTCTAAATATTCAAACTCAAGACCAATGCTTCTTTTGCTTTCAACAGATGTTAGAAATTCCTTGTGGGGGATGGCGGCGCCCATATTCTTTTCATTTGGGGGCTGTTCCTGAGTATCAGTTCTGCTTTGCATATGTTAAGGTCCGTAGAATTTATTCCTGAATTATTATCAGTCATTGAGGTATTCATAAATCATAACATAAATCTTTTAGTTAAACCAACTTCTGGTAAGAATCATCTGCTTGTTAATAAAGATGGTTTCATTTATTTATCAATTATAATTTTTGTATTATATCAATAATGGGCGCATGCCCAAATGTTTCCAGGATTTTAACATCCATATACATAGGCGGTGGGTGCCTGCCCATGAAAGACAGCAACACACACAGGTTTTGCATCTGCAATACCATGGAAGAGAGATACATACGGTGTGTTTCATATCGTTTCCTCTGCAATCAAATCCAGTAAAACCTTGTGATTCGATGATTGTCACAGGCTGTGAAGATGGAACAGTGAGATTAACAAGGTTAGAAAGAGCAATGAGATTCATCGATGTTAGTTTTTTTTTTTTTTAATGTTTTCCTATTGCTATCCAAAATTGTTTTTTGCTGTTGATTAGCTGTGCAGTTTCCTTCTTGAATAAGTTTATGGTAATTGGTTGTCATTTGTGCTGCCATTCTCAGTTTCTGCATTTGTAGAAATAAGAAATTTGGGTATCTGCTAGCTTAGTTTGGTGAAGATATTTCAAGTTGTTTCTATGAACTTGGGATTGAATCCTGTCTACGTAGCTCTTGCATTCAACTTTCCCAGAAAAGAAACCTGCCATGTAGAGTTTTTTCAAATTATAGTATAGCTAGTTTTTCTGTGTTTCTGTGGATGCACTTTTCTTTTGTATTCAAGGCAATGGTGAATACTCTTTTTTATTATTTAAGATACCCAAGGCAATTGTGGATCTTATCATTGAATTCAGCAGGTGTAAATCTCTGAACTCAGAAAGTTGGCGTGAGTCAAAGCTACTTGGTGAGCATATTGGTGGATCAGCAGTGAGATGTATATGCTTTATATCGAAGATATATTCGATTGGGGCTGATCAAACTTGCTGTACCTTGAATGATGTTTTAGATTGCAGCAAAACTGAACCAACCCTACTTATTTCAGTTGGTGCTAAACAAGTTTTAACATCATGGATTTTGTGTTATCAGACTGCAGATCATACTGACGAGCATCTTGATGTTAGGGAATTAGAAAATACTTATTGTCCTTCCAACTGTAAACATTCGTCTATCTGTTTTCAGTGGCTGGCTACCCATAGCCCGTCAAAATATGCAAGTCCACGGAGAAGGTTGGGAAAACTACCAGACGCTACTGAACATAGAAATGCGTCCGATGCGAAACCAGTAGCATCTATAGTTGAAAATAGAGAGCAAAATTCCAATTATGCATCCATGGATATGCATGAAAATGATTGGAGATACCTTGCAGTCACTGCCTTTTTGGTTAAACATGTTGATAGCAGGTGATAAAATTTTTCTTGTTGCTATTGGATTTCAGGATTTGAACATTGTTTTGTTTTCTGGCTTTCCAGCTTTGTGAGACAAGTAAATGGAAAAAAAAATTGAAAATGATAATTCTTTTATTTTTTAATCAGGTTTACAGCTTGTTTCACTGTTGTTGCTTGTTCAGATGCAACATTATCACTGAAGGCTCTTCTTTTGCCTTATCGCCTTTGGTAAGTAGCATGCAAAGCGGACAACTGATAGTTTAATTGGAAGTAGACTACTCTGATAATTTACACAGATCCTCGTGTCCCTGATATTCCCCAACTCCACGATACCTGTTCTTCAAAAATGATTTTTGAGATTTGTTTTTTTGAAAACACCATTTGACAGGTTTGATGTTGCTTTGTTGGTGCCACAACCATCTCCAGTGCTGACGCTGAGACATGTTGCTGTTCCTCTTTGCATCAGTGCTTCTGGTATGTCTCTACATTTGAATTTGCCTAATAATGTGTATGAACTCGATGTTTGATCTGTTCTTTACCGGGCAAATTAATATTAATAAGTTAGCTTGGTAAGATATATTTTAATAATAATAATTATAATATGATTGATTATTAAAAAAAATAATTTTATGATAATTTATGGTTTGGCCACTAGTATTTAAAAAGTGATGAAAATCATTATGATTTTTATTTCAAAGGGAGTTTGATAATTTCTCATAGGAAATATGCGTATGTGATGATAAAGTATATCTTGTTAATTTTTTGTGTCAAATCAAATAACATGGCCATTAAAATAATAAAACTGTTATTCCGTTTTCAAAAGAGCATGTGGTGTAACCAGCAAATTATCAGTCGAACAATAGTTTTATTTATTTGATGACTACATTATCATTTAATTTACCACTTATATTTATGGTGAATTGTTTTATCACCATTCATTGGTATTTTTTGTGGGAAATGACCCTAACAATCCTCAGAGTGTAACTACAATGATTCTGTTTATTTCGAATGTTAGCGAGCGGCAAAACTGTAAATCAGAATAAAACAGAAAAGTTAGAGTAATATATATATATATATATATATATAGAGAGAGAGAGAGAGAGAGAGANGAGGCCAACACAATGTCAACAACTTTTTGAAGAAAAGCCAATGGAGATCTAAAGATGGTTTGATCATCTATCAAAGATAGTTCAAGTACTTCTTAATCTTATCTGAAGATGATATGAAAACTTATAAGGATGAGTTAATCATGATCTCATAAGGTTTACCCATTATCGAAGATGGCTCAATCATAACTTAAAAATGTTTCAGCCATTATTAATGGTGGTTCTAAGCAATGTTTTTCTTGTGTCATCTATTTTAGGACGGGCTCATTAAAACTGTAATGAAATATATGCAGATAGATCATCTAATCTTATTGAATGAGCGGCATTATAGTGCTACAGTCACATATAAACTTGGAGGTGCTTAGGAGAAATTGGTTAGGCACTTTGAGGCTATTAAATTCATTGTCTACATTGGGAGGTCTCTTTTTGGACACTTTAAAGCTCCTAAATTGTAGTTCCCTGGTGCCTCCAATTTTTAACAATAAATAATTGTTGATATGAAATGATAAATGATATTTTATGTTCAATATCAAAGGGAATAATACAACATTCAATATTATTGACTTTATTTTACGGAGTAGGTCAGGTTTTGAAGAATTCTTACATGATCATGTTCAAGAGGGTGCAAAGAAGTAATAGTTTGCTCAAAAGTTGGAAATAAGAATCTCATGAATATTGACATGGAGAATACTTTCATGAAGTACACTAATAAAAATGATGTGTGAATGCTTGAGTTGTGTGATACTTTGTAAATGTCATCCTTCTCAAACTTGATAAGTACTTTGATATTTTTCCTAAAATGCTTCTTATAATTAATGATAAAGGGGAATTTCTTTCATGCCCATGGGAAGGACATGTCATGGGAGAGCAACATGCGCACTATAAGGCCAATGCCCTAAAGAAGAATATCTTAACCTAGTACATCGTAGGTCCTATGTAGAAATTGGTTAGGTATTTTAAGGCTTAAAAATTTATTATCTTTATTTTACCCTTTTTATATCGAATTTTGGGTAGGCTAGTTGGTAACCCATATTTTTGCTTTTTGGATTGGTATTCGGGTACCATCAGATTTTTATTGCTCCTGAAAATCAAGATATGACCCCATTCATGAGTTATTATGGGACTTTTGCTTTTAGTAGAATGCCCTTAGAGTTATGTATTGCACCTGCAATGTTTCAGGGGTGTATGATGTTTATCCTTTCTAACTTGATTGAGAAGGAAAAAGAAGTATTCATGGATAATTTCTCAGTGCTTGGCCCTTCATTTGATTCCTGTTTAGATCATCTGGCCAATGCACTGAGACGTTGTGAAGAAATTAATCTAGTTCTCAATTAGGTGATTCATGTTTAGGTGCCAACCATTGAGCGCCTAGGCACTGCTATACCAACACCTAGGTGTCGAGCCCTTGGGCGCTTATGCATATGTTCATTCCATTGCATATAGAGAGTTTGGCACCAGCAAGTGTTTTGGGCAGTTGCTGCAGTTCAAGTTCCAGGTCGTGGGGAAATTGTGTTTTGAAGGTGGGATTCATGGATGCTAAGTATTAAAGCTCATAAATAGTCATGTATTGTTTTCTTGAAGAGGATTTATGAAGGATTGATGGAGGATTGATATATGATTGATGCTTTTGTGAGGAATTGCTAAAAGATTGATTACTTAATGGCTTTTCTTGCTTTAGGGAATCGTTGTTATTTTTTTAAGTGTTGAGTGAGTGGTGTTCTACCAGACAAGACTGGGGAAAACAGGAGTGCTGCATGGAGTCAACTTTAGTCATTGTAAAATAGGAATAACTAAGTTTCTTTGTTTATTTTTTTGTGTATTTCTATTGTAACAAAGATTTAGTGGATTTGTTTTTTGTTCAATGCATTTTTTTGGTGAAAACAACATGATTCTTCGGTAAACCCTTTCCTCTTTCTTGTGATGATTAGGTAGGATGAATGAAATGTGAAGTACTATGTAATTTCTTTATTTTCAATTGGTAATGATTCAACTTAAGAACATAATTTACTTTTCATTATGGCTAAGTAAATTGTTAAAATATGTTATGAACCATATAACTTAGGAAAGCTATGGTAGACTCAACTGGGATAATCACATTAAGCTATGGGGTATAGGTTGATATGTCATATGGGGTGATGCAAATGTTAGGGAAATATGTTTTAAAAGGATAGTTAGGGGATTTAAGGAATTAAAGTCATTTCTATCAAAGCTCCTTTATCCACTTGTGAGATATTAAAGAAGATTGTTGCATCGATTTGTCACTAAATATTTGAGCACTTACAAATTTATGTTTTATGTCATTCACTTAACTCATTACAAGGTAGAGCCTCTAAAGTATTTGATATCTTTCATTCCAAATTGCTAAAAGTAGGATTACTTGTGTAGGATTTAAATTTTCTCTTTATTGTAACATAGTAGGTTAGCCTTTCAGACTTTAAAATTTTCAACTTTTCAGGCTAGGACTTGAAACCAATCGGCTAGAACTATTTCTATTTTGAATTATCTTAATCTCTGTGATATCGACATTCTGGACTCTAAAACCTGATAGTACTGACACGACATGCACTTATGTGAGCCCCAATGTGTTGCACCTGAAAATGGTATCACTCATCCCTTCCTTTGACTACCCCTGTTTAGCTCTATCATTTTTTGACTTTGTTGGTAATATTTGGACAGGTTGATGTCGATGAGTTGCCACCAGTTTGAGATACAATGATTTTTCCTTTGCTCTTATGACCTGAATGTGCTTTAATGTATTGGGATATCTCGTCAAAATGATTATGGTTATTCCGTGGGCTTCATTTGACGATGTGTCACTGCTCATTTTGGATGTGGGAGACTCACTCTCTGCTCGATGACTTACCGAGAGCTTTGAAGCATTAGAACTTTCCCACATTGAATAATCTTCATTTGATAACCTATTTATTCATGTTTATGATAATATAAAGTGAAATCCCTTTTATTAAGAGTATTCATAAGTATCCCTTAAGATGTAATTAAACAATTAGGATACGTTCCCTTGGGAACACTCTTGATCCTAGAACAGGTATATGGTTTTGGGTAGACTACGTTGGTATTTTTTCACGGATGCTGATCCAATGTGCCTCTCCTTAGTCTTATTTGAGCTGACACACTTGACCATTGTATAGGCATAAAAAATTTTGACGAGATATCCCAATACATCAAAAATTTCATATGTGTTTTATTTGTGTAAGATATAGGCATATGCATGTTTGTGCTTGTATAATATTTTAGTGAAGTTGTATTTGTTAATCGTGTCTCCTATCTTAAACTTAGAATACTCTGAGTCTTCTCTAAACAACATCCCATCAATGTCACATTCTGCTAAGTTGTGATCTGTAGTGGCCTACTGTCAAACTTTCTTATGTGTTTTATTTGTACTGTATTTGCTTCTACCTTAATAATATCATCATTTTAGTTGTAGACAGTTCAAGTATTTGTTCTTAGTTTCTTATGAATCCTTAGGTTGTTGTGATCCATCTTTGTTACCAATTGGTGATTGTGCTGGCTGTTTTTTGCTCCAATGGCCTCTCTATTAATATTCTTTGTCAATAGTCTCCTTTGTTATTTCAGTCGATACTCTCTATTGATATTCCTTTTATAACATTGATCTCATTGTTGACTCCTTCCATCTTATTCAAACTACTCTCTTTTACACATTGATGATGCTTCTCTTAACACACTTGCAACTTCTGGACGACATAACATTTGACTAATTTGTCTCTAGCTATCAATGTTTTCAAATTGAATTTGACATATTTTATGCTACCTCGTGTTTTCTGGATAGTGTATCATATCTAAGTTATCACCTGTGCTATTTGTTTCTAGCAGGAATGTGCTTTTTTTGTTATTTTTTTATATGTTTATTTTGAAGGATATTTGTTACGACTCAGCCTGAGAACTCGAAATTACTAAAGCAGGAATTGTCGCTCGAACGGATGAAAACTTCATAACAGTTTCATTTCTTAATTAAAATGAAATCCAAAATACAAAAGAGTCATTTTATCTATAAAATTTAAAGTTTAAGCTAGCTTGTATAAATTTTTAAATTTTTACAACTGACATAATAAAAACTAAAATTATGTTAGTTATTAAGGCCGAAGTGGTGATATAGTACCTATCAGCTTGCACTCTTCGGCGTTTGTACATACTCTCTAGAGTCCATCAGCCTAAAATTAGTTTTTCTAGAAAATGTTAGCAACTAAAGGNGGCCAGTTTGTATAATTTTTTAAATTTTTACAACTGACATAATAAAAACTAAAATTATGTTAGTTATTAAGGCTGAAGTGGTGATATAGTACCTATCAGCTTGCACTCTTTGGCGTTTGTACATACTCTCTAGAGTCCATCAGCCTAAAATTAGTTTTTCTAGAAAATGTTAGCAACTAAAGGTTGATTTAAAATTACTCAGTGAGCAAATATTTCTAAATCACAATAATTCTAATGTTTTAAATATTTTTGTAAAGGTGCAGTAAAAAAACATTTTCATTTATTTTTATTATATTTTTCATTATTGGGATTCTTCGTCTAAACATATATTTTAAAAAATATATGTTTAATATTTTCCAACCCACCATAAAGGTAGACAAATATTTTCATTTTCATTTTCGTGCATAGGGATATTTCATTCTTCTGCCAGTATCATTCACAGGGACTCTCATATGCATGCACATATTATATTTTATTATTTTCTTGCATTTAACTTTTAAAAGAAAATTTCAAACTTTAATATTAAAAAAAAATTAGAAATAGTAAAAATAATTGTAAATAAACAAAACTATTGTAAAATAAATACATATTTATCTATCTTTTCTTTTACTAAGCTATCCTTTTATCTTAGGTTAAACTAATTCTTAGTTGCACTTGTAATCACAATTTAAATATGTTTAACTTCTGTTCAGAGCTAATCTTTCCTATTAATTCTAGTTTTACTAATATTATTTTCATATTTCATTTATTTAAGTATATAAAGATATATACATATATGTATAGGAATACTAAAATTTTTGATTTAACCATATTTAACAGATAGATTATTTTCTATCATGTAACATTATTAAAATGTTTAATGTAGTCTAGCACTACTTAATTATGAACTTTGAACTTCAATTATTCAAATTGGGCTTCATACTTGGAATTCTTCCCCACTTGCTTTGGCCTTCTCGCTAATCACCTTAAATAATTCTTACACAATTTTAATTAATTGACATACAATATATTTTTTTTGAAATTTTATTTATGTAAATTAAATTACCTAAAATATTACCTTAACCCCTTAATTCTTCCCGCCTCACCCTAAATATGCCAATCGAGTAAAATAAGGCTCGGTCGAGTCTTCTACAATCCACACACTATCCTCCTCCCTCTGCTTGGTTAGAGCTCAAGGACAATCGCTTGTTCTTCCCTTCCCCTTAACAGGGACTTTCTGACAATGCATGAGGAATACTTTCACGTGCCGCTCGATCCTATATCCTCTCGATCGG
Source organism: Phalaenopsis hybrid cultivar (assembly GCA_002079205.1). Taxonomy (NCBI): domain Eukaryota; kingdom Viridiplantae; phylum Streptophyta; class Magnoliopsida; order Asparagales; family Orchidaceae; genus Phalaenopsis; species Phalaenopsis hybrid cultivar. Next base: position 33,304 of record JXCR01143418.1, read on the forward strand.
GTAGGACACGAAAACCTCGACTTAAGCTTACGAGCACTTCTCGCCCGCAAGAAATGTTGTAGCTAGCTCTTGATGCTCTCAATATCTCGCTTGTAGTGATCAGCAGAGCTGCTCAGTTGAAGGAATCACTTGCCTCCTTTTTGCCTGCCGCTCGCGGTAACCGCTAAAGCCATTCGATTTCTCCTTCTCCCTCTTTTTCTTCCTCTCTACTTTTTTTTTCTTCTTCTTATTTTAGACTCAGCCGGCTTTGGCTCCTTGCCTCAGCTTAGAATGCTTCTCTCCCTCTCCCATTGTCTCTCGCTCTATCTATCTCGTGTGTGATGGATTCGAATTAGATGGCAATAGTGAGTTAGGTTTTTTATACTTTGTGTTCAAGTGTAAGTGTGAGTGTGTTTTTGTGTGGAGAAGTTTGGAGATTGCTTAGAAGAAACTTCAGAAGTTTGCTTAGGGAGAAGACATAAGGTATTTTGTATTTTTGTTTGAGTTTTTATTGTAAGACTTGGATTCCAATGCAAATATTTTGTTTTTTTTTTAATCTCCATGAATTTTGAGTTGTTCTCTTTCTTTCTTCTTGCATATAAGACTTAATCTTATGGGATGAGAATGATTTAAAGATTTCTTTTTACTCTTAAAAATTGTGATGATATTTTCCTTGAATCTTCATTTACTTTACAAACTGACCACTTGTGAGGTTAAAATACGTTGAGAAACATAATGACCTAATAAGGCTATGATTTCACCCAACTAGTGGATACCACACTTCATTCTAGATAGAGTCATTGCGATCACCTAAAGGGGAGTGCAAATAAATAAGGAGATAAGTTTTGCTGGGCGTAGAATTGGTTAGATCTAGAGTGACATACTATATTCTTATCAGTTTGGCTTAAGGTTTACTACTCTGGTGCTGTGATTCAGTCATTACGATGGCATAGGCTAGGGGCATCTAGAGGTGAGAGGCTAGATAACACTGATGTGGAGTCGAGATGCTTTAAGTTAGCTAATGTTCTTTGCAAACACCAGGAGGGGGTAAAGAATAAGGTATGCTTCTATTTGTCACAATACCTCAATTTTGTCTTAAATCATTTGAATCCTACATAGATTAAAATTTATTTACAAAGACAAAGATTTTTTATAATATCTAAACTCATTGTTATATTTTGTTAAGCTATTACATTTAGTTGTTACTTTCTTTTTAGCTCTTTTAGTAGTAATTTTTTGTACGCATATCATTTTAAATCTTTTATCTTTTTAATTTGCAATTTAAATAGAATTTATGTAAGTTGATTTTCAGAGTTATTGCATTCCTTGTGGGATCGATACTGCGGTTTTTAAGGAAAATCCTATGTTACTTAAAACGATACGTATACTTGCGAAGTACCCCTAGTGTGAAAATATATTATATAATTCATAAATAATTACAAGTGTTCCCACTAGCTGTTAGATATAAATTGAGATATATTTTCTGACATAATTAAGGAGATTAAAAATACTTGTAAGTGTTGGTTGGGTCAGACATTATGGTAGATGGTGTGCTAAGCTACGGCTATGATGCTAGGTAGTCTTTTTGATGTCATGGCTGTAGTTCTCTGTTAATTTAGTTGCTTTAGCTAGGCATCACTTTTGTGTTACCTTGTATGTTTACTGGGTGTGAGATTTGTACTTTATTGCATTAGGGGCGGTCTTTTTACAGGGAGCTATCTCCAACATAGAGGAATTGTAATGCTTTAAAGCTA
>JXCR01143418.1:44689-73994 GCA_002079205.1 Phalaenopsis hybrid cultivar
ATGTGATCAAATCTTGTGTTTGAACTAGGTTAGGCATGTCAATTAGCCCAATTAACTATGGCATTTGGTGTAGGAGACCATGAAGAACAACTTTCATGAAGAGTGAAAGTCATTTTGAGGTCAATTGGTTAATCAATTTGGTGGATTTTTAGTTTTAGACCCATTTTAAGCATGTTGGGCTAAGTTTGGGTCAAACTTGGGCTAGCCATGGGCTAAGTCCAAATTGATTGTTGTGTTTGGTGTAAAACATCATAATGAACAACTTTCATGAAGGATGAAAGTTGTTTTGAAGTTGATTTGATGGTCAATTTGGATGGATTTGGTGGATTTTAATTTTAGACCTAAATTAGTCATATGGATCTAACTTGGGTCAAACTTGAGCTAGCTTTGGACTAAGCTCAAATTGATTGTTGTATTTGGTCACAAATGACCTTATAAAGGATTTTCAACAAAAATTGGATGCCAATTTGAAGTCTAAGGCATTCAAATGTTGAATTTTGGGGTGTTAGCCAATATTGGGGCTAATTTGGGAATTTTGGATTTAGGCCAAAATTAAATGGGTTTGAGGCTTTAACAAGGCCAATTGATGGTGGATTTTGATGTATAAGAATGTTTTAAGGATTTTACAATATTAAATGAGGCCAATTGACTAGGCTATGGGTTTACTTGGGTGAGATTAAGTCATATGGTCAAAATTGGGGGTTTTGACCCAAATCAAAATTGGGCTCCAATTATGGACCAATTGAGCTTGGATTTGGTTTAAATTGGTCACATTTAAAGTGAATTTGAGTTTAGGATTGAAATTGGGGAAGATTGGATCCAAATTGATGGACATTTGAAGTAAATTTGGGGAAATTGGGCCTTTAAAGGCAATTTGGGGGTTTTGGTCAAAATGGTCAAATTGGTCAAATTGAATCCAATTGATGGGTCCAAATGGGTTTTGAGGACATTTGGAGTGATTTTGGTGGTTTTGGGAAAGTTTGGGATACCAAAGGTATTTTTGTAATTTTGGTAATTTTGAGGGTATTTTGGTTAAAGATGGCCAAATTGACCAAATTGGGCCATGTGGTAGTTGAAAGAAATAAAATTGAAAATATTTGGGATTTATTGGGATTTTATGGGAATTTTGTGGGATTTTTGGATTTTGGGTTAAAGGAAGGTCTTAAGGGCAGTTAGGTAATTTGGGGGTGTCTGGGGCAAAAGACCCAAGATTAGTATTTCAAATAGAATTGGATAGCTATCCATTCTAAATGAATCATGAATCAATAAAACCCTCATTTTGAGATCTTATGTATTGGTTTTAGTCAGGATATTGTGAGGATATCGTGTACCCTAACTCCAAACTAATATCTAGAGTCAATCCTAAGGCCAAATAATCCTATAGGAACTCTCTTTGAATTCTCTCATAATAATCTTACCTACTATATGCTAGAGGTCAAGTTTAATATTTGGAACTTCAAGTTAAGTAAAGAGAAGAGTTTTGAATTTCTAATGGTGGGGTACCTTTTCTAGTTTTCTAAGACTAGTCAATAGGAAAGTCCTTATGGCTAGACCCTAATGGTGAAGGTACCTTTTCTAGTTTTCTAAGACTAGTCAATAGGAAAGTCCTATGGTAGACCTAGGCTTGGTACATTTTCTAGTTTTCTAAGACTAGTCAGTAGGAAAGTCCTATGGCTAGACCTAGGCTAAAAAATTTCGAGACCTCAACCAAAAGTGAGGTCAACAAATGGACCCCCAATAGGTGTGGTGTGCTGGATCTTCTAAGACTAGTCAATAGGAAAGTCCTATGGCTAGACCTAGGCTACTAAAGAAGTTTCTTAGACCCAACAAAAAGTGAGGTCAACAACTGCCAGCTTCACCTTTTTTATTGTGGTTTGTCTATGAACCGTGCACTATAATTTAGGGTTTTTAAGGACCCCAATATTATAAATTTTTTATAAAAATTATGATAAGAGATTCAAGATTAATCAAAATTTAAGGCTAAAATATTTAACTATTTAAAACATATACTTTACATTTATGCTTGTCCTTCAAGCCAATTTAAAACGATTTTCATAGCCTGGCTATATCCCAAGTCATCCCTAATATAGCCAACTTTACATTTCCTAAGTCATCATATTAAATGTCTCAAGGATAAGTCCCCATGTTTCTTCAAACTGATTGACCAAGTATAAGTTTTATATTTAGGTGATTTTCGAGGTCTATTAGGACGTGAGAGACTTCCTCGATACAGAAGGGGAATAAGTCCTTTGTAGAAAGTGTTTTTAGCTTTGTAGTTGGACCTCTCTTTTCTCTTCTTTTCGATGACATCGTCTTCATTCATTTATCAAGTGTAAGCCCACCTCTGTGAAGTATACTTTTATAAGTCATAGGATTTAGAGTTTTTATTTTCTTTTCGCCTAAGGGCTACTGAGGTCTTCTTATACAATGCAATTCACAGATTATTTACAAGAAGTCTCTGGTTTTGTTGTGTAGATTATTTTCACAACCATGTAGACTTAGGGTTCTAATAACTTAGGATGACAGATTCATTGTATCATGATCCGGCTATCTCTACTTGATTAGGATTACTCTACCTCTCCTTTCTTGAGCCCTTTTGAGTTATGTCATCCTTTTGACACCTCATTGATTTCCACTCAATTGGGATTCATGATTCACCCTCAGCCTTTATGGGCCAAGTATGCTTTGGAAGCATAGTGTGGACCCTATGAATTGACTTGGTTATTTTACAGGCCTCGTATGTCGATGAGATGCTACCGATTTGCGATGTGAGATATTCACTCTCTATTTTGTAACTTAACAAGTTCTTTGAAAGCATCTAGATGGTCTTGTGAAATAACAATCCTTTTGGTGGCTTATTTATTGATAATGATAATGTAAGTAAGGCTTCTTTTATCAAAAGTATTTTTGTGTATTCCCCAGATGTAATTAACTAAGAGATACATTTCTTTGGGAGTACTCTTGAATTTTTTTTTGTTCTCTAGTTATAAATGGCTTATGTAGAGATTTTTATCATGGGTTACCATGATTCGAGGTATTTCAATCTGATTTTGTTCAGAAGTATACTTTTGACTTATTACACAATGATTATACATAAGCTCTCCATGTTTCTTTTTAAATTTTTTTTAATTATTTTCATTATATATCTTTCTTTTCTATTCCTCTACTCTTTTAATCATTTATATGATTCAGAAAGGAGATTTATTCAAATAAGTGAATAATATGATGACATATATATATACAAGTGGAAGACTTTGCTTTTCTTAAAAAGAATAAAAAACAAGTCGCACTGGCCATAGTTGGGAGCTGCAAGAATTATGACAACATTCAAATGTCATAGAAGATGGAGTTGGGAGCTGCATGAGCTGTGGATCACTTAGGCCTTAGTTGGTCACGTGTGATATAGTGGTGAGTTGTGATGATGACCATAGCTCATAACGGCTGAAGTTGAGAGATGCAGAAGTTATAGACCACGTAGGTCGTAGTTGGTCATGTTGGCGGTGGTGGCAATCTGTAAGGAGAGAGATTAAGAGTTTGGAGAAAGTCATTGTATTCTAAATACGACAATTGCAAGCATTTGTGGAGTAATGCGTCATTACATCGTCTTCAGTTTGGTATCATTACACCATCTTTGGCGTGTGTTCTTACACTCTCTTTGTGGTGACACCATTACACCATCTTCGGGGTGCATTGTTACACCATATTTGAGGTGCACCACTCTGTCTTCTTGAGGGTGTTTTGATACGCTATCTTAGGAGGTTTTGTTGCACCATCTTTGTGGCAGCATCATTAAACCATATTTAGGGTGTGTTTATGCACTATTTTTAGAGTTTGTTGCTGCAACATCTTCAGAGTGTATTGTTGCATCATCCGGTGCATTTTTACTTCACAACATATGTTGGGATTCCACGGTGTGCATCATAATTCAACTCCTTCTCTAAGCTCTAGTTTTCCTCTAGTTCAAGATATAGTCCCACTCAATAAGAGGTTACTTCTCTATTTATAGAGTTTTGGAGATGAGTCTTTGTAAATGAGGACGGAATCTATACCACTCATTTGATGATTTGCAGAGGTTGCTTGATTGGATGGTGCTCTGTGGACATTTAACTGCCTTAATGATGTTAGAATCCCATGATCATATGCTCATTGGATTTGTTTTGTTAAGAAGCTCAATTTGATTATAAATTTGTCAGATTTGGAATTCATCTGATCTTCCAATTATACATTAAAAGTTTTGAAGTGGTTTATTAGGTCGATTTGGGCTTTATTCACCTTGGATTGGATCAATTTTAACATCATTGGGACCATCTCATCGAGCTAGTCATTTTAAGTGTAATTTTGTTGAGATTTAAATTTTGGTTGATTTTTAATTAAATTTTTAATGTTTTTTGCAAAAAAATTGTTCTGTGATTAATGTCACGCCTCGAGATTTGTGCTAAATTATGAAAATTTATTGATGGCATATCAAGAGGGTAGCAAGTAGTAGGCTGCTTGAAAGCTACATAGATGGGTACAACAATTTCCCGAATATATAAATATAGAGTACTTTCATGAATTACACTTTTTAGATCTTGTTCTCTTCTACCTTGATAAATACATTGATATACTTACTGAAACATCCTTCATAGTTAATGAATTTATTGCATGCCTATAAGGAGGAATGACGTGGGAGAGGGCTAGAGGGCATTTCAAGAGCTAAAGTGGGACATGGTGTGCAACAAGGAAATTTTCCTAAGGAAGAATGTTCTAACCTAAAACATAATAACTATATATGCAATGCCACTACAATATTGCAACATGTATGGTTTAAAAGAAGGCTACTAAAAATTAAGAAATATTCAACTAAGATATTTATCAATCTTTAAATATCTTAGGGGTGATATACATTAAGGAATATTTATCAATCTATTTTAATATTTAAAAGAAACTTAACTTATACAGGTAGTCTGTGTTCATATGATTTGATAATTGCTCTAAGTCTTATTTGTAGCTATCACCGGAGAATGATGCAAAATAATACTTGCTGCATATTCTTTCTAAAAAAAATTATAGAGGTAACACATAATTGTATGTGATTTTCTTTGAAGATTTATTCAAGAAAAAAAAAAAGCAATCCATGGGTCGAGTTATGATTCATGAATTTAACATTAATTCTTTATATACATTCATTACTCTAGTTTACAAAACTCTATTATTGAAGTTGTAAATGTTGTTATGAATGCTATAAATTAGATTAATTTTCTAAAATAAGCTCTATTATTCTTATAGTTTAATGTATGTATTTATGCTATCGTGTTATGACAATTGTGTTGCTTTCTCATAATCTACTTATTATGTTATGAATGTTGTGTTCAGTTCTTATAATCCATTATACATTTACAGAAGCTTATGTTAAAGCTATTGTATTTTATGTTTATATTATACTATTTTTGACATAAGTGATTAATTAATTAGAGAATAATGTACTCTATTGTGCCATTGTTATTTTAATTATAATTTATTTGTGTTAGCCTATGTTTTAACCAATACTTTTTGAATGTTGATCGAACACTTAATAAATAATGATAGAACCGTAAGTAATCTATCTTTAAATAGTATTTATATAAGTTAAAATCCAAGATAAAAAAATGAATGAACTTGTCCAAACCTTGATTGAAAAATCTCCACATCGTTATGAAATCTTCTTCAAGTTATCTTTGATTCGTAGTTGAATAATGATCACTTTGTTTTTCATACTATTGACTAAATTGTTTTTCAACCACAATCCATGCATCTTCAGATCAGGATAAGTCAATGATCGAATCATTTATAAACCCATTCTATATACTTAAACTTCAAAGTTAGACTGGAGTTATTCCTCGTTAGGATTATTTGGCCTAGAAGAAAATTTTGGGCATATTTCTCCAAGAAAAAAAAGAGGATAAACATCTTTCTCTTATTTTTAATGTTTTGGAATATCTCATTGGAAGTTTAGTGAGAAATATTTTAATGAATTTAGTTTCTTGTGTAGTTAGTGTATTATACAAAATCATTAAAAGTTTATATTCATCCCAATAAAAATTTAATAAAAATATTTTAAGAGATAATTTATGAGAAATATTTTTCAATAATTTTATCTATGTTCTTCATACAATCATTACATCAAATTTGATTGAGGGGGTCTAAACTTAAAATATCAACTTTTGATTTTGGTTTTGAGTTAAAATGAGTGATTTAAGATAAAATTTTAATTGATTTAAGTTTAAAATATCATTTTATTTAATACTTTTTAAAAAAATTTAAACTTTTTTGTTAAGAAGGAAGAGAGTTATGATGAAGGTGTTGACATAATGGAGGCATTAAACGATTATATCTTGGAAGAATCATATAACACCTTGAAGATATCATTAAATTATGAATGATAAATTATTAGGCATGAAATTCGTACTCATGACATTGAAAAAATATTTCTCCTTCAACTACTAAGCCATATGTCATTTTACAATTTACTTATACTTTGAAATTATGTCATAATTGTCAATGACATGGCCAAGTTGTGTATGCCACATATCTCATTCATGATTTTAGAAGCATTATAGCCTCAATTAATCATTTTGAGATGTGTGCTTACATTATTGATGATGTATTTTCATGTATCCATGTACTTTTGAGTGATTGAAAAGAGGGTCCCTAACAACTTCTCTATTTACAAAACCAACACCCTTTTCTTCTAATTTTCAATCAGCGCTCAAACATCAAAATTCACCATAAAACTTCAACTCATACTTTTAATTTTAATCAAAAACCCAATTATTTGATCACGACATTCGTAAATGCATCAGTTTGGTAGTTACAAAAAAAAAAAGACGTAAGTGCTAATTTTGTAAATAGCAAAGTTTTGAGTGTTATGCACGTAATTCTCCTATAAACACTCCATATCTTTCTTGTGTGATAGAAAAATCTCATAATACACATTCTTTGTTCACATATGAAACTAGTGCAAGCCCTTTTTGGCATGGCAGCTTAAAAGGCTTGATCATAGTGTCCTAAACATCACTTTTTTTTTGGCAAAATGGCAAAAATGAAAATAAAAGTATAGTGTGAAAGAATTGATAAGAACCAAAATAAAATACAAAATCATAATTGAAAATAAACTCATAGAGAACATGATATGCTTTTCTACTGCAAAACTACGACCTCTGTAACATGCTTAAACTGTCAGAATTTCTACTGCAAATCACTTTATAAGTTTGATTGTCGACATCATGAGTGTTAAAGTCGACAAGACTTGTATAAAAATAACTTTAAACTCTACTTTCATGATATCAAGTAATTAACTCATCATTTTGGATCAAAAAAAAAAAAAAATCTAACATTATTCAAATGAAATCTACCATCTGAAGCTTAGAACAATAATCCATCCACCATGCATAATAATTTGTCAAAAATGACAGATATAATATGACATGAACTTGAAAAGAGCTAAAATCATATCTAGCTTATCTTCTCTATGAACACTGTTAAAGATTTTATGCCAATAAGAACTTGGCATCCATCCTCTCACTGTCTATCAAATGACTACAAAATAACTATGATTAAAAGCTCTTTAATCTTTAATGGAGAATTACAGAATCCTTTTGATAGTGCACAAAATCTTTGTTAGCAAAAGTCAAATTATGATCATCCTCTTGACAAACATTCACCTACATTCACCTAAATTTTTAATAGACCAAAGTTCACAACAACTTGGAACCATAGAATCATAAATTTTGATAGGATTCGATGTTATGCCCCCCAAAAACGTGTTCCAAACTGAAGATGCTAATGTTTTTTTCAATCTAAAACAAAAATTACTAGTAGCATATGCTAAGCATTTGATGGTCTAATAACGATCCTTCATAAAATTTTCTCACAACTGAGAAAAATAATTAATCACATGAGCTTGCAACTATAAGAAACTTGGAACTATATCATAAAAATGTATAAAAATACGAGTGAAATACATGAGCTATAGCTTATTTAACATTATGTTCTCAGGTAAGCCAGCACTAATTTTCGGAAGCCACAAATAAAAAATAGTTAATGAACTTCTAAACTACTTTTGAAACATGGCAAACATTTTGAAAAAAAATTGACAGCAAGATAAGACTCCACCCCTACCTGTTCTGTTGATCAAATAAGCACATTGCCGTTCCAAACTTGAGGCTTCAAAGCAATTGTAGAACCTATAAATACATCTTGTTTCACAACTATATAATATATATTTGATTCTAATACAATCAACAAAAAAGGATAAATTATCAACCTATTCATCAGAACTCACATGGGCATACAAACAGAACAAAATGGGGAAGGTTAACATGCATACCACAAAATTCTTATTTATTTACATATCTAATAACAAAACTTCAATTTTTACAAACATGCCATTTAACCTATGCACGAAAAGGTGTATTCCATTTTTAAAAGAAAAATGGCCATATGTTTTACATGATATGAATGATTTTTTGGTATAAATGTAAAAAAGTAAAATTTGGTTGTTACATATGTCAATACATCAGAATAAGGTGATATGTATGTAAATGTGCCCCCCTCCCCAACCGAAGAAAAAAAAACTCGTAACCAAACAAGCAAGCAAAACAAAATTCAATTATAATCTTTCATTCATATTCATTACCATTTTCATCTCTTGCAAATCCTTTCAACCAAACAGAGCCTACAGCAAATATTGAAAACTTCAAATATTACAAAAGATCCAATCTTTAAGAAGTTTATCCGACTGGGCGACTCCCCTGTAGATGTCACTATGGTACTGTAAATAAAAAATAAATAATCAGAAGGGGCAAAAGCCAGTAGTATCTTCTCCATGAAAGGCTCTACAGTTGGTTCAGGCAAGAACCGATTCAATCTTTGTCAGCACGGGCGATATATTGACTCGTAAACTTGTCAACTTTTGCTTCTGGATTAAAACGATGGTCATAGTACTCCACAGCTGCTGCCCCAGCTAGAGCAGCCAGAGTGAAGGCCTGGGCATGCAGCCTGTATTTTCAAAGCATTAGGACAAATTCATTGAGACTAAAGAAAAAAATTAGATTTACATACTATCACTCAATTCCTGTGTATTTACATATATAACACCTAAACTTCAATTTTTACATGCATGCTACCTTACGTATGCATGAAAAGGAATATTTCACTTTTTAAAAGTTAAACTGGCAGTATTTTTGATGTAATATAAAAGCTGAGGGTGATATACATGTAAAAAGTAAAATATAGGAGTTAGATACGTAAATGTGTAGGAATTCGATAGTATGTAAATAACCCAAGCTAAAAATTAGCCTTATAACACCGTTCAAGTTTGTAGAAGTTATTAATCAGAAAACACAATCTTGCTTTTACAGTCATGATTTCAATATCTCTAAAGATGATTCGAGGGTGCAACATAATCTTTTCCAAGTATGCAATAGCTTCCAATTCAATGGATGATTTGAGGGAGATAATTTTTTCAATGGATAATTGGGAGTTTTCCTTTGTAAATAATTTCAAATGGCCTCCAATTAAATTTGTCATAATTTTACAATCATTCCTCTCTCTCTCTCTCTCTCTCTCTCTCTCTCTCTCTCTCTCTCTCTCTCTCTCTCTCCATCTATCCATCTAAAACTACCTAACTATCAAGACCAATAATTTAAATTGTAGGCTATCCGGTTTGCATGTATATGACAACATAATCATCGATTATATTTACCGCTGCCATTATACAGCCCTGTAATAAAAAATGATTTTGTAATTGAAGCTTATATCATTGAGTTTAGAGGGAGTTAGTCATGCTTGTTTAATCATTTCATTGCTTTAAATAAAATATGAATTTATGGTTCATATTTCCCCTAGAAATTTCAAAAGCACCGTCTCCTTTATGAGATATAGGCGTTCTCTATAAAACTTTCATTGTCATAGACCATAGTCAATGATTAGTGGTAAGAAAAATTGTGGATTAAACTTTAGCGAAAGAAGAGGTCTTCCCTAATAATACCATTGCTATTTATTCTATACGAAGAGGAAAAAGTGGTACAACTATGTGTATAATTTAAGAAATAATTATACTAGAGAAACAATTAGAATGTTATTCATTTTCAGTTAAGGTAATTGAAAAACAGACGCTGCAAAAAATAATAAGAACACCCGTTACCAGCCCCATAAATATTACTATGGTCATATGTTTCATAGGAAAAAAGTGTGATAGAAATATGAAACATAATTAAATAATAATTATTAAAGCAATAATTAGAGATATCTATTGAAGATGAGGTAATGGAAGATTAGACTTTGTTTTTTAAAAAATTAACAAAAAAATGAAAAATGCATTAATTATATGGGAAAACAATATGTGCAGAAGGATCAGATAAGAAAAGGAATGGACAGTAAATATAGAAACATAGAAGTTGCCCAAAATAATTTGTGAAGCCTATGTTTAACACACAAGCATCACTAAAAAATGGAAAATAACGATTCATAAAGCCTAAAATAGGGATTCCAAGTATGCAATGGCTAGTGGGAGTTTCAACTAAATTACGATATAATTAAATTAGAAAATGTATCAGTTCTTGACCAAAAGTAGCTAAGAGACATATTTCTTTTGAAGGGAAAATTACAACTGTAATAATCTAGTTATGTTGAATGATTGCCTTAGTTAAGTAGTACTGTTCCTATTATGCCTACATAAATAATGTTCATTTAACACTATTATGAACAGTAAACAATAAGTTCTTACAAGTTGGTAGTAGAAGAAGCATTCACGGTCCCATAAAATTCCCAACTACGAGTGAGCTCCATATTGATAACAAAAGTGTTTGATACACTAATAAATCGAAAGAGACAAATGGATTGATGAGAAGAATTCTATAATGGGCTCTATATGTTCCAAATATTATTAAACTCTAATAGATCATCCATCAAGGATCAACAATTGGTTGTGGATCCACCAGAGGAAGGGAGGGCTGGATGGAATGTTGACCTTGATTGGAAACCGAGCTTCACATTGAAATAATAACACATGAATTCTTCCCACTATAAAGAAAGGTAAATTAAAAGTTATGTCTCTCTAGATCTTCCCTTTCAAATTTCTCAGTTTTTTATTTTTTTATTTTTATGTTTTCTCATTCTCATTTGCTGTCTGAATTTAAAGTTGGTAAAGATTTCAAGTTGAAGACAGGAGGATCTTTTCTGAAGATAACAATGTCAGCTTGTCTGATGTCTTTTTAAAGTTCATCTAAAACTTTGCTCCGACGATAATCCATGAACTTTGCTTCTCACATGTATAGTAGTTTTCACAACAGTACTGCTACATGATCACACCCACAGGCACCAAAAAATTTCTTAAAATGTTGGTACGCTGAATTTGCATAACAATTGACTGAGTACAATGGCATAAGGTTATTAAATACCCTCCCTCCCTCCGGCTCTTTTTGGGGTTACGAGGCCAAATAAGATTTTTTTTTTTTTCATATATAAAGTTTGTTCAGGTGATTGTGGTAGTTTTCATATATATAAAGTTCGAACTGGTGATTGGTTACATTTTCTACAAACACATTTTGCATCATTTAAATCAACAGTTTAGGGAAATTTAAGCAAGAACATAATATAAAATATGTAGACTAATTTCTAGATACTCACCACCAACTAGTTAGTTGAGCGGTAGATCTTTAAAGCCGAGGACCATTGTTCAAATCCTTGCACAAAAACAGCTGTATAATCCCTATAACTTTTCGCAATATATTCTTACCGACAATTTCTGTTTCATCACATGCTTACTGTTTTAGGTCACGCAACACCATTCTCTCATCTCTTACAGATTTCCTAGGTTACGCATTTATTTAAATTTGCTATAGTAGATTGAACCTTCCTAGATCAAAAACAAACATAGGCGAGTTTCATCCATATCTACCTAAATTTGTTAAATTCTAATTTAAGTGGCTTTAAACATTTCATCGACAAAGTACATTTTTTTCAGAAAAAAGAGCATTGGAGATAAATAAAAAACAGGGGAAATCGTTGCATACCTGGCATGGATGATCTTAACGCTAGTTTTCATATTAGGCCGGGACCAATTATACGCGATCGAACTCCCAATCCCGGTAAGCCAAAGGCAACCTTTTATCCCAAAACAATCCACAATCCAACCACAAAGAAGATAAACTCAATCATAACCGCACCGAATACCGAAACCATAAAAAAAAATCAATGAAAAAAACCAAATTAAAATCCAGAAACAGTGAAGATTACCGACTGCTCGTAACTTATGATCCACGACCCACTTCCTGAACGACGCAATCTTGCTGGGTTCCTGCTCCATTGAAGAAATTCCTCTTCTGATTTCTTACAGAGTAGGAAAATAGAAGGAAAGAGGGAGAGAGAGGGAGAGCGAGGAAAGCAGAAGATGGGAAGGATTCAATATATAGAAGGGGTTAGCCGCCTGGAGAGCACCAGCGAGAGTCGGCGAGGAAAGTCGTGCGGAGGTACGTGTTTGATTTGTTTAACAATACTGTTCGCTGACGCACACAGATTTGGGCGGTATGTGGTGTTGGGCGCACCTCAAGGGCTCACCTAGTCCCATTTTTTCCTTTCTTTTAAACATTTTTTAAGCTTTGTTCCTTATTTTTAAATATGTTAATACAAAAAAATTAGCTTATATGTATGATAATTACTAGTGATCTTCAAATTAGTGGTGTTGACTGTCATATGATGTGTTGAAGGAAACTAAATTGTATTTATTTTTCTCTTCATACCGATTCAAATGATCAAATAAGCAAATCTTTACTGCTAAAGTCAAATGTCTAACTTGGGTCTAGTCAACCTATTATCATTGAAAAACATTCTCATATTTGTGTTTGGACCTATGGTCTAGTCTTAAAATCAATCTATAACACACTTGATTACATGAGCAAATTATGATTGGGTCGATTCAAGATACAAAGGATTTCTCTCGAGAATTTGACTTGAGTGGCATCTCAAGAACCTTCTTAGAAACACTCTCTTAAGAGTTTGTGGTTCATCTCTTACTCTCAAATACATTTATTCAAACACCTAAGTTGGGGTCTAATCACTTGATCCAGATGATTAAGTGACCTAATCTTTACTCCTAAAGTCAAATGCCTAAGTTGGGGTCTAATCAACTTATCATGATTGAAATCACTTTCGTATCTGTGTTTGGTCTTATGGTCTAGTCTTACAATNTAAATGCCCCCTTTTTTAAATACTGAGGAATGAATGATAGAGATCAAATTTATATATTTTTTAAGTTACATAAGTAGGAGTGGATGGACCTTGTGAATTTTAGAAAAAGATAGATTTAAGTATGCTTCGGAAAGATAATTACTAGCGATCTTCAGATTAGTGGTGTTGACTGTCATATGATGTGTTGGAGGAAACTAAATTGTATTTATTTTTCTCTTCATAGTGATCCAAATGATCAAATAAGCAAATCTTTACTGCTAAAGTCAAATGCCTAACTTGGGTCTAGTCAACTTATTATCATTGAAAAACATTCTCGTATATGTGTTTGGACCTATGGTCTGGTCTTAAAATCAATCTATAACACACTTGACTACACGAGCAAATTATGATTGGGTTGATTCAAGATACAAAGGATTTCTCTCGAGAATGTGACTTGAGTGGCATCTCAAGAACCTTCTTAGAAACACTCTCTTAAGAATTTGTGGTTCATCTCTTACTCTCAAATACATTTATTCAAACACCTAAGTTAGGTCTAATTACTTGATCCAGATGATTAAGTGAACTAATCTTTACTCCTAAAGTCAAATGTCTATGTTGGGGTCTTATCAACTTATCATGACTGAAAATCACTTTTATATATGTGTTTGGTTTTATGGTCTAGTCTTATAATTAATCTATATCACGCACATGGCTACATGAGCAAATTATGGTTGAGCCGATTTAAGATATAACGGATTTCTCTTGAGAATGTGACTAGTGGTATCTCAATAACATTCTCAGAAAAGCTCTCTTAAGAGTATATGATTCATCTTTCACTCTCAATTACACTAATTCAAACGCCTAAGTTGGTGTCTAGTCACTTGATCCAGATGATTAAGTGAACTAATATTTACTACTAAAGTCAAACGCCTATGTTGGGGTCTAGTCAACTTATCATCATTGAGAGCACTTTCATATTGGTGTTTGGTCCTATGTTCTAGTCTAAAAATCAATCTATATCAAGCAAATGACCACATAACCAATTTATGTTTGAGTCGATTCAAGATACAAAAAAATTGCTCTCAAGAATATGACTCCAGTGGTCTCTCAAGAATCTTCTCAGAAACTCTCTCTTAAAATTCGGTGGTTCATCTTTTACTCTCAAATGCACTTAGTATTACACTCAAATCATTTTTATTCTCAATCATATTTTAATCACTAATTTCATTTATACTTATTATTATTCTTACCAACCTCAAAGCAATTTGTTGGCATCAATTTTTGATGTCTCACGTGTTGGATTCTCTTTCAAATATTATGGGAGTGTATAACATGCACACGTGTTGTAACTTGAGGAATCCATAAAATCTTCCCGTGAGCGTTTCCAGGAAGATCAGGGTCTATTGCGTCGCACTCGTGCAGTGATCTAGGGGCACACAATGGTGTTAAAGTCCCTGGTGTAAATCCCAGAGAGACGTATCCCTACTGGCTAATTACATCTTGAGGGATACCCAAGAATACGTTGATAAAAGGGTTTTTGCTTTTATTATCATGATTATGGGAAAATAAGCGCACAAGGGGTGCTTATTTCGTATGGGAAAATTCTGATGCTTCGAAGCTCACACTAAGTCATCAGGTAGAGAGTAAATCCCACACATCCCAAATGGATAACGACTCCTCGTCATACGAAACCTAAGAAATAACCATAATCATTTTGACGGGGATATCCTGATGCGTCAAAGCACATCTGGGTCATAAGGGAAAAGGACAAATCGTCATATCCAAAATGGGCAGCAACTTATCGGCATTTGGTTGTCAAAGCGATATCAACGAAATCAAAGGAGTGAGAGGGCTTAACAGGGTAGTCAAAGGAAGGGAGGAGTAGTTTTAAAAGATAGAGGTAGTCGGTTCAGAGTACCACAGACCCATCATCTCAAGCCGCTAAGAACCTAAGTCTACCCGATCGTGAAGGTAGTCGACCCAACACGACCAAAGATCCCCAATTAGTAATCTATGAATTGCGTCATCCATGGAGTACCTCGGTAGCCCTAAGGTCAAATGAATGAGACTCTATCATATGACTATCGGTTGGAGCTCCAAGAGGTGAAACTTATACTCACCAAAATGACGAAGATGCCACTGGAAAGAAAGAGGAAAGGAGGTTCAGCTAAAAAACTGGAAACACTCCAAATAAAAGAACTTACACCTCGTCTAGGTCAGGGAGCCTTCTAACACCCTGAGCACACTATACAACCTTCTATGTAAAAAGCTATGTTGGGTCAATCGAGTTGGAGAAGTACAAGGGCTTGTCCTCGGGACATACAACATTATGTAGTTATCTACCACAATCCTAAGTGTGGAGGCTCAATTAAATATGATTTGGTACATGGTCATACATGTAGCCCATTTTAAAACCAGCCCGAAGGTTATGCAGAAAGTAAAGGACAAAATTTAATAGCCTTGATTCTCTTATTCCTAAAATTTTAAATATCTAAATATTTTATTATTAGGATTTTTAAAATATGAAGATTTATAATTTTAGGGTCGTTAAAGTGCCTAGATTATATTTTCTGTGAGATCTTAGATGCACAAAAATAAACAGTAAAAAAAGTTCAAACATGTAAGCACTCCAAAAATATAGAAAGAGGCCAAAATGTTGTTGGATCGGCAATGTATCCCAGGAAAGAAGGAAAAGCGGTCAGATTCCGCATATACATGTTCAATCCTAGATCTATAAAAAAATATGGAAATTCAGACTTAAGGCACGGGACACAGGCTGCCGCTTCTAGTCCTCGTCACATAGTTTGATGCGTTTTTTGCCTCGAAACCCATGGTCATACCTTATTTCCGATACAAAATCTCCTATGACTCTAATAACTACATTGAAAAGAGAAAAAAGTACTCGACGTACATGCAAACAAGCATTATCGAGAATGTCATGAAATGCAAAATATGTTGTGCCTTATAATTGGGGGAGCTATAGAGCACCTGCAAGAAAAGGATTAGAATCATTACTTGTTTCATTATAGCAGCACCTGTGTGAGTGTTTATTTAGGCACGACACTCTTTAGAAGAATGCCCTACTATACTATCATGCACAACAAGCATAAAAGCACACACAAAAGCAGAAATGTGACGAATGGGTAGCACAAAAGCACAAAAATCATAGAACAATATCCAGATGTGTCGAAAAAGGACTACCTAGCACCCTTAACCCAAGCCTAGCACAACAGCTACCGAGAAAGTGTGCTAACCAACATCTAAGTGCAGGATGAGTCTCCGGGTATTTATGACTTTAACGAGGTCGTCGAACCGGCCGCTTCCTGAAGATCCAAGGGATATAAAGGGTCTCACCAATGATGGATTTTAGAAAGTGTTTGGCCTTATATATGGCCTATTTTGCTACATGCATATTTTTAAAATATGAAAACTGTAGTTATATATATATATATATATATANATATGGACTCTTAACATGCATGAGTGACAAGAGTTAGATCCATTGGATCATTAGCATAGTAATATTCGTGTCAATCCTGATGACTTAACTCTTATTGCTCACCGGGATCAACCCAACAAGTAATACTCATTAAGGCATCACGACTGACATGGGAGTCGCTCTCCTATCAAACCTAGTTAGCTATTCATGCAAGCATGCAAATGCAAATGCAAGCAACCAAATTAAATAAATAGTGACAAAGAGTATGCGGTGAAGGCAGTGACTCAGGAAAAGATGGGCATACCGTAACGATAGTGGCCCAAAGCGGATATGCCTAGGCGACAATGACCCAAATGAAAGGGCATGTCGTGAAGGAAGTAGCCTGAAAAGGATATGTTGAGGCAGCAATGACCAAAAGGGATGGCCATGCAGTGGTGGCAGTGGCCCAAAAAGGGTATATCAAGGCAGCAATGACCCAAAGGAATGTACAGCCGAAGTAAATGATAATGATCATGCAAGAAAACACACACAGAACATGATGTAATATGTGTAAGCTGGAATACATGCACACATACATGCACAACATGCAATGGTGCAAGTGGTTGGTGGATCGGGTCGGGGTAGCCGGTCGAACCAAAGTGTTGTGTTAACTAGTCAGGGTGGTCGGCTGAAGCACAAGTGGTGCCAATCAGCCTGGGATGACCGATCGAGGCACAAGTGATGTTGATTGGTCTGAGATGATCGATCGAGACACAAGTGGTGTAGGTGCAAAAGCAAGATGCAAAATGATCCATGCAAGGCACAAATGACACAGTCCAAATCATGCATGCAATAACAAGTCGTGCTCGTGCTAACAATCTCACATAAGAAAACTTAGTTTTAGCATTTAGACGTGCGACATAGCCGCCTCCTACTTTAGCGAGGTAAGTGGGGAGTTTCTCCTCGGATTTCTAAGGGGGAAACTCTCCACACCATCGTGAAACGGGATAGCTACAAATATTTTCCCAATTTTATGATGCCTAATGGCTTTGCAAAGTAAGCTAACTATAAAGCTTTTCTCACTTTGCAAAAGCCAACCTCTCAATTTCTCTAAGGAAAATTGGGGCATCCAAAGCAATGGGTGTAATGGGCTCCATGGAATTTTTGTGCTAGGGCTCACAACATAAGGAAACACTTCGCTCTATGGGGCGTTCATCCACGCATGGAAAACCCTTACCTAAAGGCTTACTCTAGAAAAGCAAATGATCCATAACATAAGTGTGTGGCCACGCCTGTTAATGTCGGCCGGTGCACGCACCCCGTGGGTGCGATCGAACCCACACGCCTACCACAACTAAAACCTAGGGTTAGCTATGGAAAGGNTATGGAAAACCCTTACCTAAAGGCTTGCTCTAGAAAAAACAAATGATCCATAACATAAGTGTGTGGCCACGCCTGTTAATGCCGACCGACGCACGCACCCCGTGGGTGCGATCGAACCCACACGCCTACCACAACTAAAACCTAGGGTTAGCTATGGNCATGATGATGGCTTTGCAAAGTAAGCTAACTATAAAGCTTTTCTCACTTTGCAAAAGCCAACCTCTCAATTTCTCTAAGGAAAATTGGGGCATCCAAAGCAAGGGGTGTAATGGGCTCCATGGAATTTTTGTGCTAGGGCTCACAACATAAGGAAACACTTCGCTGTATGGGGCGTTCATCCACGATGGAAAACCCTTACCTAAAGGCTTGCTCTAGAAAAAACAAATGATTCATAACATAAGTGTGTGGCCACGCCTGTTAATGCCGGCCGACGCACGCACCCCGTGGGTGCGATCGAACCCACACGCCTACCACAACTAAAACCTAGGGTTAGCTATGGAAAGGAATGCAAAGGGGAAGAAAATCTTATCACCGCGGAGTTTGTTCGACGTCCACTAGAGTTTGGGAAGAAGCTCTTTTATAAGTTAGGAGAGAAGCTCACAAGTCCTTCCCAAAAAGTGGAAGAAGCTCTCCTCATCAGAGAATTTGCTGGAGTTAGCCGAAGTTGCCTTCCCCAAGCTAGGATGACGCTTTCCAAGATGTACTCCTNTGAGTCCTTCCCAAAAAGTGGAAGAAGCTCTCCTCGTCAGAGAATTTGCTGGAGTTAGCCGAAGTTGCCTTCCCCAAGCTAGGATGACGCTTTCGTAGATGTACTCCTCAAAACCTTCACCTGAGAGGAAGAAGAACAACCTCAATGAAGAAGGGGTTGGGGAATGAACAACCTCAAGCTCTCCTCTGAAAAAAAACCTTCAAAGCTTCAAGCTCTCAAGGAATGGCAAGGACTCCCAAAGAGAAGGACTGAAGGAGAAGAAATGGAGGAGAAATGAAGAACAAGAAGTGGAAGAGGAAGGTGGAAACCCTAGCTCACCAAGGANCCAACCTCAAGCTCTCCTCTTAAAAAAACCTTCAAAGTTTCAAGCTCTCAAGGAATGACAAGGACTCCCAAAGAGAAGGACTGGAGGAGAAGAAATGGAGGAGAAATGAAGAACAAGAAGTGGAAGAGGAAGGTGGAAACCCTAGCTCACCAAGGAAGAAGACCTCACCACTCCAAAAGCTCTCCCAGGGCCCCCCTTGCAAATAGTGATCGATCCATTGGAATGAGGTAGGGTTGCTTGGTTAAGCCAACCGAGCCCCTCCAAAATGACCAAAAGGCCCTCAATAGATGCCCAAGAAGCTTTTAAAGTGAGGGCAAAAGGGTCCTTCTACAACTCCCTTGAGAGTTCACAGGCGCCTCCTGACATTTCACTGATTTACAACATCAAAAAGGCTTAAAAGACAGCCAAAATCGTGACCTGGGCCACGACTGGCACTATGCTCTACTTTTTGGGCGCTGCCCCTAGGCATCAAGCTCTTGGGAAATTTGAGTTTTTAGCTCGTTTGAGCGTCTTAACACCCCATTTTTCGGCGCCTAGGCGCCGAGTATGTGTCAAATGTTGTAAACATGTGTTATTCCTCTAGAGGCTAAGATTGACGGTCTCGAAAGGTATTTTATGTGTGTGGGCCCCCGGGGTCGGCCTCAGGGCGTCGTTCTAGTCCGAAACCCTAATTTTCATCAGAAGCGCTCGATGGAGAATTTTCTCAATCCAGAAGTTATGGGAGGATCTGTAGGAGTAAAACATGGTCTCATAGCTCCAAAATAGAGTATTTTTATTGGCCATATGCAGGGGAAATCACCGCCAGCTATCGTCCTATGTCGCGGAGCGGGTAAGGTGTCCCGAGCCCTAATTTTCCCGTATAACACGTAGGTGTGCTCTGCGACTTCATATTTTCGTGGCAGGCTCCGAATGGACGTGTAGTGACTTCTAATCATCATATTAGGCACCAACCATGCCTATTTTCATGGATAGCCGAGGGAAATTTCCTGGGTATGAGTACATTGACACCAAAGTTGGCTACTTGTTCCAAACAAGTGTCAGAAGGTCTCAGGTGGGTGTCTTGAGTTGTCGGATGCTACAGACGAAACGTAGACTATCTTGAGTCGTGCAGGTGGACACCTTTCACTCGTGATATAAAACATTGATGTCAACAGCTACCTAGATTTGAATTTAGATTTAAGCTTAAGATTTGAATCCAAACATTAGCAATTTGATTTAGAATTTTGAATGGTTTGAGTTGGAATTTCATAGGTTTGTGAGTTTGGAAGCTCCTACATATAGGATCCATTATTATTCATAATGGGGATTTTAGGCATATGTTGCTTGAGAATTTTGATTTGAGATGATCAAGAAAGAAAGTTGTCAAAGGATAACACCTATTCTAAGAAATAACTAACTACACTAGGAAATAAAGCTCAGTAACTTACATCAATCCTAAGAGGTAGACAAAGTGATTAGATCACGAAGAAAAGCACTTGGACTTGCATCCGCCTTGAGAGCTAGTCAGGGTGATCAAACCACTAAAGAAAGCGTTGGGACTCATATCTAATATGACATCTCGTTAAGGCGATCAGATTAGGAATGAATGCACTATGATTCACATCCAACCTAAGAGTTGATCAAAGAGACAACCCTAACTATACCAGGAAAGAAAGATTTGAGATTCACATCCAACCTAGGAGGTTTACAGGGTGACTATATCAGAAAGGAAATCATTGGGACTCACATCCAACCTGAAAGCCAGCGGGGAGACACTAAGAAAGGAGCGCATTAAGCTGACTGTAATTCCAAGTGAAGCTACAAAGAGGAAAACTGACTACGCTAGGAAAGAAAGCTTGTTGATTAATATCAATCCTAGAAGATAAAAGGCAAACTAGATTATAAAAGAATGCTTGCTGAATAATATCAATTCTGAGACCTAGCTAGGAGACACTAAGTAAGGAGCTCATTAGGCTCTCAAATTATAAGTGAAACCACGAATAGGAAAACTAATTGCGCTAGGAAAGAAAGCTTGCTGATTACATCAATTCTATGAAAGTAGAGGGTTGACTAGATCAGGAAAGAACACTTTCTGACTAATATCAATCTTAAGAGCTAGTCTAGACGACATTAAGAAAGGTTCAATTAGGCTGACCCCAATTATAAGTGAAACGATAAAGAGGAAAACATACTATGCTAGGAAAAAAAGCTTGTTAATTAACATCAATCATAAGGGGTAGAAGACTAACTAGATCAAGAAAGAATGCTTGCTGAGTAACATCAATCATGAGAGTTAGTTTAGGAGTACTATGAAATGAGCCCACTAGGTTGAGTCCAGTTCTAAGTGAAACCACAAAGAGGAAAACTAATTAGTCTAGGAAAGAAAACTTGCTGACTAACATCAATCCTAAGAGGTAGAGGCTAAATTGATTGGGAAAGAACGCTTGCTGACAAGCATCAATCCTAACAGCTAGTCTAAAAGATAATAAAAAAGGAGCCCATTAGGTTGACTACAATCCTATGTGAAACCACAAAGAAAAAACTGACTACGCTAGGAAAGAAAGCTAGCCAACTAACATCAATCTTAGGTGGTAGAAGACCGACTAGATCAAGAAAGAATGCTTGATGACTAACATCGATCCTGAGAGCTAGTTTAGGAGACACTAAGAAAAGAGCTAATTAGGTTTGCTCCAATTCTAAGTGAAACCATGAAGAGAAAAAATCGACTAAGCTAGGAAATAAAGTTTGTTGTCTGACATCAATCCCAAGAGATAAAAGGCTAACTAGATAAAAAAAAAAAAAAGTAAACTTGTTGACTAACATGAATCGTAAGTGCTAGTCTAGAAGACACAAAAAAAGGAGCCCATTAAGCTAACTCCAATTCTATGTGAATCCACGAAGAGGTAAACCAACTATGCTAGGAAAGAAAGCTTATTGAATAACATTAATCCTAGGAGATAGAAGGCCAACTAGATCAGGAAAGAAAGCTTGCTGACTATCATCAATCCTGAAAGCTAGTCTATGAGATACTAAGAACGGAGCCCATCAGGCTGACTCTAATTTTAAGTAAAACCACGAAGAGGAAAACCAACTACTCTAGGAAAGAAAGATTGGTGACTAATATTAATCATAGAAGGTAGAAGGCTGACCAATTCATGAAGAATGCTTATTGACACGATCCTGAGTGCTAGTTTAGGAGATACATAGAAAGGAGCCCATTAGGCTAACTCCAATTCTAAGTAAAACCATTAAGAGGAAAACCATGCTAGGACAGAAAACTTGTCAAACCATGATGGATTGGCATTAAAAATTTTTCACTTATGAGCAACTTTCGGTTTTTAAATATATTTTTTTACTTATAATAATAAATATTTTAGCAAAAAAATTAAATGTCAAGGATTACACTTAAATTGTCAAATCATCATGGATTGGCATTTAGCTGTATTTTTTTTTCTTTTTTAAAATTTTTTTTTGTTGTTTTCTATTTGATTGCGGCATTTACATCATGACACCAAATTCATATATATTTATATATCTAATACCTTTNGGCATTTAGTTGTTTATTATTATTATTATTATTATTATTATTATTATTTTTTGTTTTCTATTTGATTGCGGCATTTACATCATGACACCAAATTCATATATATTTATATATCTAATACCTTTTTACATTTATACCACCTAAATCTTTCATATCACAACTAAAATNTGCTAGGACAAAAAACTTGCAAATCATGATGGATTGGCATTAAAAATTTTTCACTTATGAACAACTTTCGGTTTTTAAATATATTTTTTTACTTATAATAATAAATATTTTAGCAAAAAAATTAAATGCCAAGGATTACACTTAAATTGTCAAATCATCATGGATTAGCATTTAGTTGTTTTTTATTATTATTATTATTATTATTATTTTGTTTTCTATTTGATTGCGGCATTTACATCATGACACCAAATTCATATATATTTATATATCTAATACCTTTTTACATTTATACCACCTAAATCTTTCATATCACAACTAAAATTCCACAATCTTAATTTCTTTAAAAAAAAAATTTGAAAGCTTCTCATGCAAAAGGTAGTGGTATGAACGTAAAAATTAAATTTTCGGTGTTAGATATTTAAATACAAAGGAATTGAGCAGTATATTCCACAATCCCAATTATTTAATATGTGCTTGTTAGTACATGTATTCCCTAATTTCATTCCACAAGGCGTGTCGCCTCTACGGCATGGAAAAAATTTGTGTACATCAGGGGTACGCATCTCTGCGTACATAATAGGGTATATGAGAGTTATACAGAGATTACAAGGGGGTTACAACCTGTTGTACCTCCCGTGTAACCCCGCTGTAACAATTATACATGCTTGTAACTCTTATGTAACTCTCATGTACACGCTTGTAACTCTCATGTAACTCCNAAAATAAAAAAATGAAAGCTTCTCATGCAAAAGGTAGTGGTATGCACGTAAAAATTGAATTTTCGGTGTTAAATATTTAAATACAAAGGAATTGAGCAGCATATTCCACAAGCCCAATTATTTAAGTTGTGCTTGTTAGTGCATGTATTCCCTAATTTCATTCTACAAGGCGTGTCGCCTCTAGACACGCCTCTACTACATGGAAAAAATTTGCGTACGTCAGGGGTACGCATCTCTGCGTACATAATAGGGTATATGGGAGTTATACAGAGATTACAAGGGGGTTACAACCTGTTGTAACTCCCGTGTAACTCCCGTGTAACCTCCCGTGTAAATCCCGTGTAACCCCACTGTAACAATTATACATGCTTGTAACTCTTATGTAACTCTCATGTACACGCTTGTAACTCTCATGTAACTCCNACCACAATCTTAATTTCTTTAAAAAAAAAAAAAATGAAAGCTTCTCATGCAAAAGTTAGTGGTATGTACGTAAAAATTGAATTTTCGGTGTTGGATATTTAAATACAAAGGAATTGAGCAGTATATTCCATAAGCCCAATTATTTAAGTTGTGCTTGTTAGTACATGTATTCCCTAATTTCATTCCACACGCATTTTCAAAATATGAGCAGTTTGCCAAATTGTCTTTCGCTTATTGGCTGCATCAAAGATTTTGAATTATGTTATAGTTTTCAGACCATAATAAGATTGCTAACATAAAATTATGCTTGATAATGCTTTCAAAATGAAAACAAAATTAATTACATATCATAACAAATAATAAAAAAACCACTATATCATAGAAAGCCCTCTAATCAAAATTAATTTAAAATACATTGTAAGAAAACTAATAATTGAAAATAAATAAATAATTAAAAAAAAAAGTAAACATTAAGATAAATTTTTCATAGTAACTTAAAAAAAAAATAACATTGCCATAGGTACATACTGATGCAGTGTTAGCCCTGCCATTCATGTCCAACAAATTTCTTCTATACATACAGCACATAATTCTTATGTATTTACATATCTAACACCCAAATTCTAATACTTGCACTTCCAACATCATGGTGTAATGAACCTATGCATGAAAATGTGTATTCCACTTCCAAAAAGACATGATGGAGATATTTTTTATGTGATGTTAAAAATTTGAGTGCGTGCATGTAAAAATGAATATTTAGGTGTTAGTAATGTAAATAAATAAGTTTTGTATGGTATATATATAAATAATCTACCAGAAAAACGGCGAAACAGTAAAGCAAGTTCAGATTCAACTCCGTGTAACATTTCCATTACAACTCGATTTAGTTTCCTCCATTACACAATTCATTCAGATGAAGTGAGGAACAAAATGTGACAGACCCAGGATTAAACAAATAAATGGGGGCCAATGCCAAGGATCAAAGCCGAACAGACACGCAGATGTAACAAATCCTTCTGATACTCTACATTTTGTCAAATTTACAAGCAGGCATAGCGAAATAGTTTTTTTTTTTTTTTTTTTTTTTTNACACAAAACAATGCGATCCACTTAACAAATAATTGAAAAACCCCTATATCATAGAAAGCCCTCTAATCAAAATTAATTTAAAATACATTGTAAGAAAACTAATAATTGAAAATAAATAAATAATTAAAAAAAAAAAAGTAAACATTAAGATAAATTTTTCATAGTAACTTAAGAAAAATATATCATTGCCACAGGTACNCCAATCCACTTAACAAATAATTGGAAAACCCATATATCATAGAAAGCCCTCTAATCAAAATTAATTTAAAATACATTGTAAGAAAATTAATAATTGAAAATAAATAAATAATTAAAAAAAAAAAGTAAACATTAAGATAAATTTTTCATAGTAACTTAAGAAAAATATATCATTGCCACAGGTACATACTGATGCAGTGTTAGCCCTGCCATTCATGTCCAACAAATGTCTTCTATACATACAGCACATAATTCTTATGTATTTACATATCTAACACCCAAATTCTAATACTTGCACTTCCAACATCATGGTGTAATGAACCTATGCATGAAAATGTGTATTCCACTTCCAAAAAGACATGATGGAGATATTTTTTATGTGATGTGCATGTAAAAATGAATATTTAGGTGTCAGTAATGTAAATAAATAAGTTTTGTATGGTATGTATATACATATATATATATATATATATAATCTACCAGAAAAACGGTGAAACAGTAAAGCAAGTTCAGATTCAACTCCGTNTATATATATATATATAATCTACCAGAAAAACGGTGAAACAGTAAAGCAAGTTCAGATTCAACTCCGTGTAACATTTCCATTACAACTCGATTTAGTTTCCTCCATTACACAATTCATTCAGATGAATTGAGGAACAAAATGTGACAGACCCAGGATTAAACAAATAAATGGGGGCCAATGCTAAGGATCAAAGCCGAACAGACACGCAGATGTAAAAATCCTTCTGATACTCTACATTTTTGTCAAATTTACAAGCAGGCATAAAGATAGATTTTTTTTTTTTTTTAATAACCACATCCATCTTCTCTTTTCTTGTCTCATTAAGGGATAGCATGCACTTTAGAAGCACGAGTCAATGATCGGTATATATGGCAGCAGAAAAAATAAAATATAATTGCAAAACAAATAGCAAAAATTACTACAGACGCAGATCTCACCCGACAGCTCGCGCGGTATTATGGACGAAAAACTTCTGTTGATCGACTAGAATAGTTCCTCGGAGTTGAACTTGTTCCAGGCTTCCTATTTTACGTATAAGAAAGGAAATTATGGTGAAAGCATTAATCAGCTAATGTGAAAGCAATGAAGTTGTTAAATGAGACAAGTAATTATGAACATCAATGTAAAAATAGAAATTATGGTGAAAGCTTTAGTGATAAGTCCACAAAATTAAACACTCGATCAAAACAAAAGTTCAAGTTAGAATGGATTTGAAACGAGGACACCAATATTGGTGCTAATGAATAAGACCATTTAATGATTTGTCAAAATGAAATATAAAAGTTTATGGCATACATTAATACATACATTCCATAAATTAATGAAAGCACATATCTTCAAGTATATTAATAAACATGCAAACCCCTAAAATAAAGAAAAACGAATGTTTAAATACAGATTAAACTTCGAAATGGCTTCAAATGGCCCTAGTTAACCTTGATGTCCATAATGCCCCTTCTAGTGGAAAAAATCATCAAAATAATATGTCAAAACATATAATGCTATAATATCTCCAATGGCCTAACTCAAATACATTAAATTTTGAATCGGTTGATAAGGTGTGTATACCAAGCCTTGAGTTAAATCTTGCCATAACTGATCGAAGGGTCCTCGTAAGTCATAGCCTTAATATGCATGTTAAATAAGCATAACACTGAAAACAATAAAACTAAATAAACAAATGGGCCACCTTACCTAAGAGCAAGATCATATTTTCCTCTCCCTCGACATTCTAAGTTCCACTTATAGGGTCTTCCAATAAATACAAAATTATCCCAATTAATTCAGATCCACACAAAAGCCAATAAACTCTTTGAATCATAACTTTGACATTTTAAAGGATGTATGCCAGCCCAACCAACATAGATCTTCCAACATATGTGAGACATAATCAAATCTAAACTCAAACCAAATCTCAAGCTACGAAGCAAGCAAGTCAAATCAAACCCATCAATTAAAACAACACAAATCAAATGCTATAGGTCCTAGAAATGCTCTCTTGGATACACTTCTTATAGTTAAGCTAAAACTCGTAAATGAATGGTCACACCACACTCTGAACTCTTGTTGGTCGAGTTCAATACTGCCATACTGTAAGTAGTTATGCTTCGTTCCTCCAAAATTATTATATAAAAAGAAAATTGACTAGCTATTTACTAATAAATGAGTATATGTTTACCTCAAAAACACATCTTCAAAACATAAATTTCTATCTTGATCGGCACGGGATACTTGAGATGAGGCAACTCATAGTTGCTAATAAAGTTTTTAAAATGTTACAATTCATAGCCTTCTAAAAGACTAGAGTCCATAGACCATGATTAGCATAACAATAGCACAGGGATTCGATGAGAGAAATCTGCTAATGCTAGAGGGTTGTGAACTATATAATGCCCAGAGATGTTGATTCAAATTACAAAACAAAAGCCGCACAAAGAACGTTGCATGTCGAACGGGCACAACATCATAATGCAATTCCTAAAGATCCTCCATGAAAAAATCTATATAGTAAAAGGTCAAGGCCTCAAATACCTAAGGTAGTACAAAAAGCACTAGCAAGATATTTGGGAAATACAGCTCCCATAAATTCACTATCAAAAAGTCATGCGTGGCAATAAGAAAATGAGACCTAAAATTTTCATACTTGCACATCGAGCAAAAGAGCGTGACATCTAAGCAATAAAAATCCTATAGTTTTGCCATGTGAGGGTCCTAGTACTACAATATGAGATCAAAGCATCAAATTCCAATGCTTAGATGGTAATCACCAAGGTGTGGCATCTACATAACACATCCCCAGAGATGCACCCCTAAAATGTCCAAGTATAAACGGGCATAGAAGGAAACGAACTTTCTTTTCTGTTATTAAAATATAAACCAAAGGCGTTCGATCCAAGGGGCCTTTTGTTGAAAGCCCTGTCAAAAAAAAGAGATAATTTTTTTAAACCCCTTGAAAATATGGGAAAAATCCAAACAGGCTTATCGAAAGCAACAACTAAAAATTTGATCAGAGCAATAAAAAAAATTGAGATTCAGATGTTTAAAAAATCAAGTAAAATTTTGTACCACAGACTTTTCAATTAGAATGACCAAAGGAGCACATAGAGGATCTCTCGCTTGGCCTAGTATCAAGTAAACAATTCAAAAGAAATTTATTGGCCTAACAATCTTAAGAGCAGGGTCAAAATACAAATATGATTATAGATATTGAATGTGGGATAAACTTTTTTATTTATTTTTTTTTTTAGGTGAAACATTTCCAAAGAGTTCATGTCATGATTTTTTCGACAAATTTTACATTAGTTGTCGACAACCTAACGCAAACCTCCACTTTTCACATCCTGGCTTAGGACCGGCAATGGCAGTGTTTATAAAATGGTGGTGAGACCTGCAATGCTCTATGGCGTTGTATGTTGGCCTTTAAAAGAGAAGCATAATACTAAGTTAAGTGTTGTCGAGATGAGAATGATTAGGTGGATGAGTGGCTTAGATTGATAGGAAAATTTTATAAGACGGTGGTGAGACCTGCAATGCTCTATGGCATTGAATGTTGGCCTTTAAAAGAGAAGCATAATACTAAGTTAAGTGTTGTCGAGATGAGAATGATTAGGTGGATGAGTGGCTTTACACTTTAGAGACAAAGTCCGAAATGACTATATTCGTGAGAGGGTTGGTTTAGCTCCTGTGAAGGACAAAATTAGAAAAAGTCGTCTTAGATGGTTTGGTCACATTAAGCGTCGACCATCTGATGATCTGATTAGAAGAGTAGATGTTTTAGATTCGATTTATGTTAAGAAAGGCAGAGGTAGTCCTAGGAAGACTTGGGCTTATTGTATAAAAAATGATCTTAATTTATTAGAACTAAATGAAAATATGACACTAAATAAAACGCAATTGAGAAAAAAGGTTCATGTAGACGACCACATGTAGTGGGATTAAGGATTTGTTGTTGTTGTTGTTGTGAAATATTTCCATCAACTCCATAGGACCAAAGGAAAAACTATTATAAACTTAAGGGTACAGTTAACAATGCAAATTTATAATGCTTCAATAAGTTTTAAGAACAAGTGTCTATTCAATTCAACAAGCTCGATGGGTGAATTGGTAGTATGATATCAACTCAACAAACCAAAG
>JXCR01143418.1:88360-126911 GCA_002079205.1 Phalaenopsis hybrid cultivar
ATATATATATATATAAAATGTTTATATTTTCTGTAACTGATTAATAGGATAAGGGCTACTACAAGTGTCTCTAACAATCCCATAAAATATGAGACAAAGTCTTTATGAACATATATCACCAAATTTGACAAATTGGGATCAATCGGAGCAGGATGCAACATAGAATTTCAATGTTAATTTTGTTATTAAAAAAAAATTCAAGGGTACATATTCTAGGTTTAGAACACACATGCTTTGACAATATGGAGTTAGTATTCGAGTATGTCCCAAAGTAACTTCGAAACAAATTTAAGAAATGCAGAAGTAAGATGCTGATGCAGAGCAGAAAAAGAAGAATTTTGCATTTAAGAAGATTCTACTTCCTTCAGGGCAAAGTGGCCCTAATCATTTGTGTGACTTTCAGTCAAGTGAGTGTTTGTTTAGAGCAAAAGATTACGATTATGATCACAAGAAAAGAAAAATGTCGAGCAATAGTCTTATTGAAAGAGCATTAAATTTGTAAGCTAGAGATCATTTACATAAAAAAAATCACTCAAATGTTCTTTTGTGTAGCTCTTTCATTTCATTTGTCAAAACATTCATATTATTTTAGTGCGTTCTCATATGCAGCCAATAACATAATGATTGGATATATTACTTCTGGTTATAATTTGTTAACAATAACTTTACTTTAAAAAGAGAGAACACATGTTGAGAGAATGTTTGAGCCTAAAAAGAAGACTTTGAAAGAAATGAGTTTTCAGGGTTTGTGATGGTTGGAGAAATGCGCAAAGAAGATCTCTCATTAATTTTACAGACGTCAAAGAATTTTGACTCGTGTTTATAAAAGCTACTAACTGTGAAGAGACTGTAACGCCCACAAATTGGTCGGTCCAGGAGGGACCGGCCAATTGCAGCACAGCCGGCCCACAGGTGAGCCGGCTTTTGTCGTGAGAAGGGGAGGGATCCGAGCGAGGCACTAAGGAAGGAAAGGAGGGGGTGGGGTCCACTTGGGCCATAATCACACATTCAAGGATGAGAAATTAAATGAAGTTTTGAGGGAAGTTTAGAAGGAAAGTTTTCAAATGTTGTATGAGGATTCTATTAAAGGGAGAACCTAGGGTTTGTTTATTTTCATGCATATTTTGTGTGGTTAGTCTTCTTTCTTATTGTGGTGTTCCTAACAACATGTAGGGTGTGAAAGGTCGATCCACCTCTCGAAAGTAGATCAACCTTGTATTTTGTTTGTTTTCCGATGATTTTTCTAAGAACAACCCTTATTTGTGTTGCTTTCACCTATCAATTGTCATTTCACCGCGGTTTGTTGGCTGATTTTGGTGTTGAGGTGTATCAAATTGGCATTAGAACCTAGATGTTGGAGGGATGGCAGCAAATAAAGTTAATGTGCTAGAAGGAGAGATGGAGCAAATTCGATCTGGAATGGAAGGTTTGCTACCATGGAGGACAAACTTTCTTCTAATGAAAGTCGAATGAATGGTAGATTTGAAGGCATGGGGGAAATGTGGGAGATGATGAAAAAGCTCATAGAGATGCAATCCAAGGTCATGTTGACCGCTCCACTGCAAACCCTAACCAAAGGTTGATCGGGGATTCCCTGGTCAGGTCAAAAGGGAAGAAGATCGAACTAGAAGAAAACGAATACATCATCTACCTACAAGAGCATCCCCCTATGACTCCAAGACGAGGGGGAGTGGAGAATTCCGATGGAGGGAGATGGCCGAAAATTGGAGAGATAGTAGAAGGGGCACAGAAGAGTATGAAGGAGGAATGAGAGAATCGAAAGTAGGATATGCCTATGACGGCAAGAGGGATTTCACCCTAGATACACGGCACAGAGGGGTGATTTCGGACGGAGAGAAAGCTGGGGTTGAGATGCAAAGGTCGAGAAACTGAAGATGTCATTCTTTGAAGGGGAGGATGCACGTGGATAGGTGTATAGGGTGGAGCAATACTTTGCGATCAATGAGTTGATTGGCAATCAATGGGTTGACTGGGGAAGCGAAACTCATGGAAGCGGGATTTTGCTTGAGGGGAGAAGGCTTTATTGTGCTTCCGGTGGATGGAGGCAAGGTATATGATACACTCATGGGATGAGTTTAAGGATTGCTTGTTGGAACGCTTCTGAGACATTCGGGAAGGAGATCTACACAAGCAATTCTATGCTCTAACTCAGAATGGAACGATTATGGAGTACCGGGAGAAGTTCAAGCTTTTTTCAGGGAGGTTGAGGGGGATTTCTGCGATAGGCTTGGAAGGGCGACTTCTTGAAAGGTCTGAAGCGCGACATATGAACACTCATCCACCCCTTGAGATCACGTGGATTGAGGGATGATAGAGCTCGCCCAGATGATGGAGGATAAGAGACAGACGAGGAAGACCGACAAAGGCGGCAACACCGGGGAATTCTACAAGAGCACCATGACAACCACGACCCCCAAACGGTGTCATTTCAAAAAGAGATAACAAAGAAAAAGAGTACCAAACCCCGCCCCATGAGTAATTTCAAGCGTCTCACAGATGCAAAAGTGTGGTACAAAAGAGTCAAAAGATTGTGTTATTGTTGTGACGAGAAATACACCCCAGAACATCGTTGCAATGAGCATTCCCTTCATGTTCTTTTAGTTCAAGAAGAGGATACAAAGAGTGAGGACTCAAAAGAGGAAGCGGCATAGGAGAAGCATTTGTATTTGGATGTGGTCGAGGTGTCCCTCAATTTGGTGGTTGGATTTACCTCGAATCACACCATGAAGGTGCGGGGATGGATCGGGGAGCAGCTGATTGTGGTTTTGGCGGATAGTGGGATCACACATGACTATCACAAATCAGGTTGTGGAGAAGCCAGGATTGAAGATGATGACTAAAGGGAGCTTTGGCATCATAATGGGGATAGGGAAGGTGGAGAGAAGTAGGGAAATTTGCAAAGGGCTGATTCTAACAATACATGGCCTACAGGTGGTGGAAGACTTCCTTTAGATTTGGGCAGCACAGATGTAATTTTGGTGATGAAGTGACTGCGAACATTGGGAGAGATGAAGGTGGATTGGAAGTCCTTGACGATGGAGTTCCAAGTGGAGAGTAGGAAAGTGGTGTTGAGAGGGGATGCTAGCTTCTGAAAAATCAAGGCATCGCTCAAAATTATGGTCAGGTCGATTCGGGGAGCAGGACTGGACTACTTAATGGAGTTGCAGAGCATTGAGGAGGTTCGAGTTGACAGAGTTTCCAGAAGGGGTTCAGTAGCTCCTACAGCAGTTCATTAATGTTTTCTAGCACCCAAGCGGGTTACCCCATCAGAGGGAGCAGGAGCATGCTATTACATAAAAGGAGGGTTCCCATCAACGTCAAACCATACAGTTACCCCCAAATTCAGAAAGATGAGATAGAGAAGCTGATCCGAGAGATGCTCGAGGTTGGGATTATCCGGCCTAGTGCGAGCCTTTTTTCCAGTCTCGTCCTGTTGATAAAGAAAAAAGATGGTAGTTGGAGGTTATGCGTGGACTACTGGTCTTTGAATAAGGAAATGGTGTTGGACAAGTATCATATTCCTGTGATTGATGAATTATCGTATGAGCTTTATGGGACAGTTATTTTTTTCAAAGATTGATCTGAAGAAGGGGAACCACCAGATCAGGATGAATTCGACGGATGTACACAAGACAGCATTAAGAACACAAGCAAGACAATATGAGTTCTTAGTGATATTGTTCAGCCTCATCAACACGCTGACAACATTTCAATCCCTCATGAATGGTATTGTCAACCTTATCTTCTAAAATTTATCCTGATTTTCTTTGTTGATATTCTGATCTACAGTTGTACAGAGATTGAGCGAATGGGGCACCTGAGGAAGGTTTAGGAGACGTTGAGGGGGCACCAATTGTATGCCAACTTGAAGAAATGTACTTTTGCATAGTGGCAAGTGGAGTACCTAGGATATGTGATGACTCGAACAAGCTAGCAGTGGATCAGTCCAAAATTGAAGCTATGGTTGATTGGCCCTTACCAAGAAGTTTGAAGGAGTTGAAAGGATTCCTGGGTTTCATCGATTACTACCGGAAGTTCATGAGAGGATATGACACGATAGCATGACCACTGATAGAGCAGTTGAAGAAAGACAACTTCAAATGAGGAGAAGCAACAACACAGGCCTTTAAAAAACTGAAGAGGCTCATGACTAGCGTATCGGTAATAACACTTCCAGATCTCAGTAAACCATTAAAACGGATGCGTCAGGGTATGGATTGAGCGAAATGCTCAGGCAGGATCAACCACTTGCCTACTTCAGCCAGGTTCTTACAGCCAAAGCGAGGCTAAAGTCAGTATATGAGCGAGAATTGATGGCAATTGTCTTGGCCATTCAAAAGTGGTGGCCTGTTGGACGACATTTCTTGGTTAGGACATATCAAAGGAGTTTAAAGTATCTTATGGAGCAACGGATGGTGATTGAGGAGCAATAGAGATGGTTATACAAGCTACTGAAATATGATTTCAAGATTTATTACCGACCAAGATTGAAGAACAAGGCAGCTGACGCATTGTCGAGAAAGGTTGAGGAACCCCAATTGACAGCACTATTTGATACCCTTGATGCTGGATTGGGTGGCTTTGAGATAGGAGAGCAAAAGGGATGAAGAGCTGAGAAAAATAAGGACTGAATTACTACAGAATCCGAACAGTCATCCAAGATATGCATTGAGGGGACAACAGCTGATCCACCAGGGAGGATTCATGCTACCCAAGTTGTCGGAGTATATTCCTAAATTATTATAAGGGTTTAAGACCTACAGTCTTCTGGCGGCAGAGCTTTATTGGGTGGAGATGCGTAGAGAGGTGAAGGACATTATGGCAAAATATGACGTGTGTCAGCACTACAAGTACTTTGACCACAACACCCATTAGTATTACCAGAGAAGGCTTGGGGAAGAACGGTGGATTTTATCAAGGGTTGCCACTGCCAAAAGGGTGATTATGGTGGTCGTGGAATGCTTAAGTATGCACATTTCATTCTCTTAAGACAGCCCTACACTACGATCTCAATCTGGGAATTAATTCATTTGCTTGGGGTGTCGAAATTAATTGTATCGGATAGGGACAATGTGTTCCTTAGCCACTTCTAGAAAGAGCTACTTTAGTTTACAAGGGACAATCCTTAAAAGAAGCACCACATATCATCCCTAGATCAATGGACAGACAGAGGTGTTAACATAAGTGTGGAGACATACATGTGGTGTTTTGTATCTAATACAGCGAAGTTATGGGCTAAGTGGATTCCATGAGTTGAGTATTAGTATAATACTTCTTACCACACGTCGCATAGACAATCCCTTTCAAGATATTGTATGGATTGGATCCACTCCACTTGATACATTATGGACATAGCACTACACCAGTTTCAAGAGTTGCTCAGCACTTGGAGGAGAGGTACAAGATACTAGCATAGCTCAAGGGGCATCTTTTGAGAGCTCAACAAATCATGAAGAGAAAAGCGGATGGACACATAAGAGAGGTGCAATTCGAACCAGAGGACATGATCTACTTGAAGCTAAGGCCCTACCGAAAGAAGACATTGGCCAGGAGGAGAAGCCAGAAACTTTCATAAAGATACATTGGGCCTTATGAGGTGATGGACACATCGTACAGTAGCCTACCGTTTGAAGTTACCACCATCATCCGCATTACACCCGACCTTCCATGTATCCCAGTTGAGACGACTTATTAGAGATCACACACCCTCATCTACACTAGCTTCGATGGTGACGGAGGACTTGGAGATGATTCTGTAACAATTAGAGATTGAGGGAGTACGCCGAGTAAGGGGAGCGAACAAGGATTGGTTAAGTAGAAAAGACTATCAAACTATGAAGCGACATGGGAGCCTTACGAGATGATCCACTAGCAATTTTCATCTTTTCACCTTGAGGACAAGGTACATTTTTTGGAGGGGAGTAATGTTGCACCCACAGACGGACCGGTCTAGGAGGGACTGACCGATTGCAGGCGAGAAGGGGAGAGGCACAGAGGAAGGAAATGAGAGGGTGGGGTCCACTCTTGCCATAATCACATATTCAAGGAGTAGAAATTAAGGGGAGTTTGGAGGAAAGTTTTCAAATTCAGTATGAGAATTCTATTAAAGGGGGAACCAAGGATTTGTTTATTTTAATGCATATGTTGTATGGCTATTGTTTTCTTTCTTATTACGCTGTTCCTAGCAATGTCTAGGGTGTAGTAGAGCCGCTCTACCTCTCGAAAGTATATCAACCTTGTATCTTGCTTGTATTATGTTAATTTTTGTAAGAGCAACCCTTGTTTGTGTTTCTTTCACCTATAAATTGTCGTTTTGTCGTGGTTTGTTTGTTGATTTTGGTGTCGAGGCGTATTAGAGATATATAAAAAGGAGTTTTATACTGTCAAAGAAATTAAATAAGTAATTGCGAGCGTAGATTCAGATAAAGTGGTTCAAGTAATCACTGATAATGTACCTGTGTTGAGAGATGCAGAAACATTGATTAGGGCTCAATATCATCAAATTTTTGGACTCTGTTTTGTTCACAAATTGAACTTAGCATTGATGAATATATGTGCTTCGAAGAATATATGTGTTCCGAAGAATAAAGAAGGAGATGAGACAATTTATGAGCAATGCAACTAGATAGTTGGCATTACAGATAATTTCAATTTTATAAAAAACATTATTATGAATCATTGAATGAGATTATCAATGTTCAATGAATTTGTAAAACTGAAAATGTTGGTCATTGCAGAGACTCATTTTGCATTAAGTACAGTCATGGGCTACAAATAATGGCGATCAGTAAGAAGTGAAATATGTATCGTGAAGATGATATAAGCAAGAAAAAATTTGTAAAGGAAAAATTCTATGATGATGTGTGGTGGGAAAAAATTAATTACGTTAGTGATTTTACAGAATCTATATATGACATGTCGAGATTGACTAATACAGAGAAACCTTGTCTCCACCATGTCTACAATATATGGGATTCTATGATAAAAACGATGAAAGGTATTATATCGACACAAAGAAAAAAAAGACAATGAAGACTCTAATTTTTATAAAGTTGCATATGAGATTTTAGTAAAAAGATGAAATAAAAGAAACATTCCTCTTCATTGTTTAACTCACTCTTAATTCAAAATATTATTTGAATTGACATTTATTCTTTTTTAATCCTAACTTGTATTAATTTTTGTCACTTAAAAATGCATTTTTTATTAGGTATTACAGTCAAGCTTGGATAAGTGAAACTCCAAATCGTGTTGCTCCACACAAAGATATGAAGATATCAATTAAGAGAAATAAATGATTAAAGAGGTGTTTCTCAAATATTGAAGAAAAATAAATTGTTAATTTGGAGTTTGCTATTTTTTTTTTGGATTTAATGTTGCTTTCCTTAATCATGACTCCATAGCTTCGAGAGCTATTATGAATGAAAAGACAAGTGCATGATTTATGGAGCAAGTTCCCCACAACTGTAAAGTTTAGCTTTCAAATTATTGGCTCAACCGTGTTCATCTTCTTGTTATGAAAAAAGTAGAATACATATTTTTTTTATCAGTTCACTTGAGAGAAATGAAATCACTCCGTACCGAGTTGAAGATTTGATAGTTTTTCATACTTATCTCAATCTTCTATCTAGGAGGAGCCCAGAATACTCTCAGTAGGACACAAAACTATGGGAAGTTGGTGGAGACGCCTTGGCTACAACGAATGATATTGGATTTCTTAAAGTTGTTAATCCTTCTCTTAATGAGCCATGTTTACAAACAATGTTTTTCGTTGATGAAGGTGAAGGTGTCTTTGTTGAGGGCAATGGAGCTAGCACAAATGATGACACCACCGTTGAATGTATTAACTACAATTAGTGATAATTATGTTGTTATATTTAGACATTTTGCCATACTTTGCTTTAATTTATTATGGATGGCATTGGTATTAAATGTTTTGATGATTTTTTGATATTTTGTATATAATTTTGATATTGTAAAAAAATAACTTTTAAGAATTTATCATTATAAAATTTTCTTAACAATTGTATTTATTGTTTTGTGATGTCTTTAATAGAAAATATTAAAAATATATATTTATATTAGTAATTTATTAAAAAGATAAAAAAGTGTTTATGTCGTATCGTGTCCCTATTTTTTTGTAATTATGTCGTGTCGCCGTATCGTATTGTATCATGTTTGTGCTTCGTAGGAAACTTATTAGTAGATCATCAGTTGATGTCATTTTAAATTTGATGTAAACAATTTTCTTTTCCTCTATGTATTGATCAACAACATAGCATTGATGCACTAAGATTATGATATGCCTGTATAACAAAAAGAAATTTAAAAGCTAAATGTAATCTAGCGAGTAAGAAAAA
The DNA here is from genome assembly GCA_002079205.1 of Phalaenopsis hybrid cultivar. Classification (NCBI taxonomy): domain Eukaryota; kingdom Viridiplantae; phylum Streptophyta; class Magnoliopsida; order Asparagales; family Orchidaceae; genus Phalaenopsis; species Phalaenopsis hybrid cultivar. The sequence continues at coordinate 96,742 of JXCR01143418.1, forward strand.
CCTTGTTTGCAATTATTTAAAAAATATACATAATCGCATTGAACTTGATTTAGATCAGAGAATGTACCTTGAGGAGATCAAACACCTTCTCAGCAATATACTTTTGCTGAAGATTTGCCCCCTTCTGTTGCACCTTATCAGGATGAATACACAAGGTTGCTTTCCTATAAACCTTTTTAACAGATGCAGCTGTAATCAAATCTGTTAAAGAGACAGGTTGCCACCCACATTCTGGCCAAAGTACCTATTTGAAGATTTAAAAATATATATATATATATATTTAGAAGATATTCAAACGCATTTAAGTGAATCAGCAATGCAAGTACACATGGGATAAATAAACAGTGTTCCTCTCCTTCCTACAACAAATGCATTAATAAATTGAAAAAAAAAAGATCTTTAGTAAGTCCAAATAAAATGCAATGGAAAGGCTGAGAATTGCAGATTCTTGGTCACCTTATTTGTCATTAGTTTAAATAAAAATTATGACAAAGATTTCAAATTTAACACAGAGAAAAAGTTTTATTTCAAAGTGACAAATATACACGAATTTTCCTCTAAGAAAACCTTTTTGCCCAACTGTAAATCCCGGATAAACCTTTTGAATTAGGAGCCTACCCCTGCTAAAAAAAAATTAGCTGTGCTCTTAAGAAGCAAATATAGACAAAAGTTCCGCTGGTAAAGAGATGGCTTTTTGTGCTCAAGGCACTGCTTTTTGAGTTACTCCCAGAGCCCAGCTCATTCATCAGTCAAAGATACTTTCGAAGGTTTGTGATATCCATAATTGCAACAAGCAGAAAGTGTTCTACAAGTATTGAGTTAATGGCTACTTCATTGAAATAAAACGATTCATGATCATAAATTTTAAATTGTTCAGACTAACTTCAGTAAATCATAGAACTCCCTCCCATATAATGTGTTGAGCTTATTTTCATTCAATTCATGAGTTTAGTGATTTTTTTTTCTTTTTATAAAATCTTATACATAGTAAATTCTAAAAAATCAAATATGGTCTCTGAACTATCTTTTTCCTTCTCATAAGCTTGGAGCAAATTTTATTTTCTTTTATGGTGATTACTCGAGATTTAGCAATTGTTGATCACTGTCCTTGACTTGCACATTTAATAATTTTCTATGTAGTACCTCTCTTTAGTATTACCATTATTATTTTAAAATTTTGGTTATTGAATGTAAATCAATTTCTAAAGTTGAAGTATTTCCGGTTTATAATAGGTTTATCAATTAAAAAATGAAGATCCCTTTGTTCTTGAATATCTAACAGAAAAAATTTAAATTCAAGTGCAATCAGTGTACATGCATTCTTAATTATCATTATGTATACTACTATTAAAAAAAGGCTTCCTATACCATCACTAGAAAATCTCAGGCATTCAAAAGATACTTAAAATCAAGATCATCCAAATCTTTTATTTTAAATTTTAACTTTACATTATATCTTATTCATTATTTTTCTCTCCAGATAATTTAAAATGTTCCCAAATTTAAACAATTCAACATAAACTTTTAAATTACATTTTGCCCATCAAATTTTCTCTCCAAGATACCCACGATTAGTGATGCTCTCCCAAGCTTCCCATGCCATTCAAGCCTACAAATCTACAAGTTAGGCAACGACAGTCTTCATTTCTTTTCCTTTGCATACAAATTTATTAGTATAGCAAATACAAGCACTTCAAAACTCGTGATTTATTTATGTAAAATTAGAAAAATAAGGGTTTATCCTTGAGTGCTTTTCAGAACATATTACTTCTTATAAGATGGCATAAAACAGCCAACATATACTATCTTTGCAAAAAAAATTGATAAACTTGTCTGTTAGTTCTTTAAATTAGAAAGGATAAATCAAGAAATAATTATATTAGAGAAAAAGATTGAGTAATATCTACAGAAGATAAGATAATTAAAAATAAACATTTATTTTTTGGACATATACAAAGAAGAGCAGAAAAAACACGCATTATAGCTTAAACAAAATTTTCATGTGCCTGTTTGTTTTATTATAAAAACCNCAAAATTTTCATGTGCCTGTTTGTTTTATGATAAAAACCTAAAAAGGTAGAATAATCTTTTATTGTAAGGTAACTAAAATAAAATGTGTTCATAATGATTTCAAATAATCTTTTTATTGCTTCAAATAACACTAAAAAAAGGGTTCAGAAAATTAATATGGCTAATGGCTATGACAATGATGATGAAGAATAGTGCTATTGCTTTAGGTGCGCCAGTTTGTTTTATATTTATTTCTTTATAGCGCATTGCATTTGATTGTTCTATAACTACTTTGTAAGACTTTTAATGTTGAAAAGCTCCAAAATTTTCAATATTTCCTAATAACGCTTATTACTTTTTCCATACTGATAATCGCATATGTTTATAAGTTTGCTAGGGAGAGTAAGTTCAATAAATTAATGATCCCAAATTGACTCCAGCTATCCAAAGTGCAGCGAAAAAGATGCCTACAAATAGCAAGTGATCACGCATGCTATTTTGAAGAGTATCGGTCTGTCCATGACTCTTGTTGGGCTTTATTTTACAATTTACTTTGGTTATGACAGCTGCTACTGGTGGTTCTTATTTGCTAGCATAAGAATATTTCTTCCACTATTCTTGTTATGTTTAACACTTGGTGCTACTCAAGCAGAAATAGGATGAGGAGATTGGTTCAGCTGAAGAACAGGCTTCTTTTGTTCTTAAACATTCAGATGGTGAGTGTGCATGGAAGCACTCAGGAGAGTTGTTCAGTACAGGGCACGTCAGTTTTTTTTTTTTTTTCATTTCCAGAATGCTGATCTATTTATGTATCAGAATATCAAGAAAAGAATCTCTGGGTTTCTCTATTCCATTTGGCCAAAATCCACAGTCCTGCATTCATCAGCGGAACTATATTTGGCTGTAAACTGGATTAGATATATTGATTGGTGGAAATGCAGGTGTTGCTGTAATACACATGATAAGGTGCAAGTGCAAAAAAATCCAAATAAATTATACCAAAATTTCAACTTTCTCGAAAATTATCAAAAAATTATTCAATTGCATTTTACTATTCAAAACAATCATTTTGGTATATAGAATTTATAATAATTCTCAAAGAAGATAAATTTATAGAATTAATTTCCATTAATGTAGCTCTCAGTAGAATTTTAAAATTCCACTTACCTTTGCATGCATCAGTTAATAATTGAATAGATGGCAGTGTAATAATATATATATATATANTTCAAAGACGATAAATTTATAGAATTAATTTCCATTAATGTAGCTCTCAGTAGAATTTTGAAATTCCACTTACCTTTGCATGCATCAGTTAATAATTGAATAGATGGCAGTGTAATAATATATATATATATATATATATAGTTTATTTAATTATATAAAAAGGACTTAATAAATAACTATTCTAATTTCCTAGTTTAATACACAACCCTAATTCCTGTGACTCTCCTGTTTCATGAGTTACGGTGGCTGGAACGTGCAGTTCAGACTGAGAAAAATGGAAGGGAAATAGGAGAAGAAGGGGGAGAAGAAGGGGGGGAGGTAGAAGTACAACAGGGGAAGAGAGGAGGAGAAGAAGAAGAGTTAATAAGAAAATTATAATTATTTCAGATTTGTAATTGAGTAATTTTTTTAACAAATTGATTTATAATCGGAGTGGTAAGTTTTTTTGCTTGTATGAAAAGAAGTAAAATTGAGATTGTTTACAAAAATATGAATTTTTCAGAATGCATCTCGAAGAGGTAAATCGTCAAGTGGGTTATACATATATTATAATACAAAAAGCAAATTTTATCCAATATGTTGTATGTGCATTTATGGTTAATTAGATTTATATGTGTGACATAATAGAAATTCTTCATACTCAGAAAATACATTTACAGCCTACAATTCATGCGTAAATGACAGCACATTAATTTTATTAATAGCAGCTCACTGTCAAATGCATTTTGATTATACAAATGGTTTATTAATTAGTGACACTTTTAATGAATACATCTGGTATCTATAAACTGCATATTTACATATATTGTTTTACAGCACATTTTATAATAAATCACATATTTATTTAAATGATCAATAATGAAAATACATTGAGTATAAGAAATTCCATAATATAGAGAATAAGTTGGCAATGACATGGCTATGATTCTGCTCAAGTTGGGCAGCCAAGAAGAACCCACAAATAAATATAAGGGGAAAAAAATGAACCCCTACATGAATATGAAACCAACATAGGTAGGGCAATAAAGGTGAGCCCATATGAGGAAAAATGATCCTCAAGCTAATATGCTTATGACACATACATACCTATGGCAACAAAGATGAGTCCTTATATGAAGGCCACTGTACTTAACCCCATGTACATGATATGTCTAAAGTTGAAAAAAATATTTCCTTCTATGCTATAATGCTTGAAACAAGATAGATGAAGATGAAATAAAAATTTAAACTTGCCTGATATCAATCGTGCATACAACTATGGCAACAAAGATGAGTCCTTATATGAAGGCCACTGTACTTAACCCCATGTACATGATATGTCTAAAGTTGAAAAAAATATTTCCTTCTATGCTATAATGCTTGAAACAAGATAGATGAAGATAGAAGTGAAAATTTAAACTTGCCTCATATCAATCGTGCATGTGTCAAAACAGTATTTATTTTTTTTGTAAATGTTAATATTCTTTTAAAATTATTTCATGCAAATATTTTCTTTATTATAAGATCATTTGTAGTTTAGATGATTTTCTTTTACAATGATTATCATAAATGAAAATGATTCATGTTACGTAATTAAAATTCCCAAGTTCTTTGAATTCTATATTAAATTCATTTATCTTGTTGAATATCATAGTTTATTAAACTGTTATAACAAACTTTTTCAGGAAAAGATAAAGAAAATATTAAGGTTGAATAAAATTAATACAAAATTTGTAATCATATTTTGGTATATTGCTATTATATGATAAAGAAATTTTGAGGTAATTCAACACATGATATTTATGCTTTTTGTTATAATTTTTAAGTGTATTTTTAGATACTCTATAATATTTAAATGAAATACTTTGAATGAGTTTCGCTTAATTTGAATGGCTCAAGTTTACTGGATTTTGTGTAATTATGAGTAATTTTTATTATATTGTTTTGGGTGAATTTAGGTGATTAAATTAATCTCACACTCTATTCTAGTGCATAAGATACCATAATGGATGTTGGACATATATTTAATCGGCTGAATCATATCTGCTTCTGCTAAATCCCGTGCAAATTTGAGGAGAGGTCATTGTGGGGCATGAGTTGTTGGCTTTGGAAGTATTTTCTGATTACTGAAAAAAAAAAAACTAGAAGATTGATATGGTCACTTCAAATCAATGTATATCATATTCGGGAAAAATTCAATCCAGTAGCTGATAGGTGGGCCATCATTATTTTAGAAAAAAGATAAATGAATATACTTCTTTGGTTCCTAGTTCTGTTTGATGGTCATTGGAATATGTATGGAACCTTTCGCTGTAGCTCTTTCAAATAAAATAATTTGTAAGGGATATACTTATCCAAGTATAAATAGATTACTGAAAAAATAAATAAATCTTTGAAACAGAAAAGCCAAAATTTACTTAATGATATCCCTAGAAATTAGTCATANGCTCTTTGGTTATGGGTAGTCTATGTAGATACTTCTTTCGTGGATATTGGTTTAAGATGTCTGACCCGATCTTATTTGGGCGGACATTCTTAACCTATCACTGCTATGTTTATTGCACGTAGACTCTCCACGTTTTACTTTTTCTCTTGTTTGTCTTTTTGTTGTATGTCCCTTCTTATTCGGTTCCTCTCCTCTTCGAATCATTTATATGGTTCGGGAGGGAGATTTATTCGAATGGGGGAAGTATACGACGATCAACAAGCTGACGATTCCTTTTAAAACAAAAATGAGAAAAATGAACAGAAACATTTGGAATGGCATGCAATCTTGTGTATCATTACACTCACCCATGTTTACTAATATGTGTGCACCCCTAACTATAGGCACGCCAATGCGACAACGCGCCAACACACGCACATTGTCCCTGCTCATGCTTACTCGCACACCACATTGCACTCACAACCATTGTACTCATTTGCTTACACACACACACGAGCACGATAACGTGGTCAGACCTTTATTCTTAGGTATTTATTTCATCATTTTTTTATATTCTTAATTCAATTTCAATATTTTCAAAACTTAAAAAAAGCATCTATGAGTATATTTTGGTAACTTAAAATGTTAATGATTCTCATTTGAATTGATGTGTGAATTTCAAGAATATGTAAAATTATGATTGAGATATTTTTAATGATTTAATATACATATATATTCAGACGATACAAAACGTAGATATTTAAAAATTGGGAAGAAATTGATGTCACTAAGAAATTTAAATGATCAAACACGAATTTGATGCATTTTGAGTAAGAGACATTTTAAATTCAAATTTAGGATCATGTAAACTGTGATTTTAACAAATTTATAGTTATAATATCTAAAATTATCTTGTTTATAGTCAAATTGAGCGGAAAACTTAAGATCATTTAGTTCCTAGGTAATTAAGACACTAAAATATTAAAAAAATGATTTATTGTCAAAAAAATTAATATCGATCATGCACAGTTTTGAGATTTTGATTAGATTTATCAAAACACTCCAAAAAATCATAAACAAGCCCAACATGATGGGGGAGGATAAGAGAAAGGGAGCCAACAACTAAAGCACAATGAAAGAGAAGTGCAAGATCAATGATTACTAACAGTTATTGATCATCATCAATGGTTGTTGAAACCCAACTATGCCTCTTGTAGCCCAACTAAGACTCAACCATCACTATTGCAACCCAACTACTATTACTGTGACCCTATTGTTGTTTTTATATCTTAGATATACTGTCGTAGCATCATTATAGCTGTTGTAACCAAACAATTGTCATGCTGTTGTGTTTGTCAGAATATCTCAAAATAATTATAATTTTGACATAATTTTATCATCACATATTTCATAGTTTAGCTGAATAATGAATTATATAGTAGATTATTTTGATTAGTTCAGGCCATGTGATTTTTCACTATATAAGGTATTTTCACATAAAAAATATTCCTTACTACGTTTCTAATCTTTTGTGTGTGCTAGAAAATTATGCAAAGCTAAGGCTTTGATTTTTTCCGCAGTTGAGAATTTTCTAATANCTATCTTAGATATACTGTCGTAGCATCATTATAGCTGTTGTAACCAAACAATTGTCATACTGTTGTGTTTGTCAGAATATCTCAAAATAATTATAATTTTGACATAATTTTATCATCGCATATTTCATAGTTTAGCTGAATAATGAATTATATAGTAGATTATTCTGATTAGTTCAGACCATGTGATTTTTCACTATATAAGATTTTTTCACATAAAAAATATTCCTTACTACGTTTCTATTCTTTTGTGTGTGCTAGAAAATTATGCAAAGCTAAGGCTTTGATTTTTTCCGCAGTTGAGAATTTTCTAATACGCATCATTGATAGTTGAAAATGAAAAAAATAAAAATTAAAAATCCATAATCTTTTGGGGCTTATTTTGGATCAATTTTTATTTTTATTTATTTATTTATTTAAAAATATGTTTATCTAGTATATTTTTTACATAGTTTAACATGTTTATTTCAAATTAAAATATAAATTAAACAAAAAAAAGTAGAAAACATAAAGCAATAGTTTTATGAAATACTCTCATATTTGGAAGCTATTTTTTTTTTTTCTACAAACAATTTATTTTTGAGACGTGGCATTAAAGTCAATCAATTTTAATGAAATATGATAGCGCTAGTCCATTTTTCTCTTTNAAAAAGGTAGAAAACATAAAACAATAGTTTTATGAAATACTCTCATATTTGGAAGCTATTTTTTTTTTTCTACAAACAATATATTTTTGAGACGTGGCATTAAAGTCAATCAATTTTAATGAAATATGATAGCGCTAGTCCATTTTTCTCTTTGATTGATGACAAAATAAATTACTCGTTACCATATTGCTTAGTTCATTAACCGCCTCCATCAGTTATATAAAATAATCCATACCTGCCCTTCACCAATTTGTAATCGACAGCAAACAGCTGGTCCAACCAATCACATGCCAGAAATTCGGAAACCACATCTTGACGATTCACGCGTTTACCACAAAGAAATGGAACAAATGAACTTCACATTAGACCCCTTTTACCAAATGCGAAAGCATGTGCGGGCTAAGGTTAAGTCGATTGGCGCAATTAAAAAAATGTTAATATTAAAAATATTTAAAAAATAAAAAAAAAATATTTATTTAAAAACAATTTACTAAAAGTATTTCAAATTTATATTTATTTTTATATAAAGTTATTGAATTCACATTTTTTTCTGTGAATCACACTCGAGAAATAGAGCGCAAACATTGAGAGAGAGTACATAGAGGGACAAAGTAANTATATTTATTTAAAAACAATTTACTAAAAGTATTTCAAATTTATATTTATTTTTGTATAAAGGTATTGAATTCACATTTTTTTTTCTGTGAATCACACTCGAGAAATAGAGCGCAAACATTGAGAGAGAGTACATAGAGGGACAAAGTAACGAACAATCATAAACAGTAATCAATTTGTGCATATTAGATTTTTTTTTTTCATTATAAAAATTGTCCTCTATTTATAGGGGAAGAATTATTAAAAAATTGTAATAATACTCTTAATCCTATGCAGTCGATTGGAGATGGACGACTAACACATATCAAGCATACTAGAACNTTCATTACAAAAATTGTCCTCTATTTATAGGGGAAGAATTATTAAAAATTTGTAATAATACTCTTAATCCTATGCAGTCGATTGGAGATGGACGACTAACACATATCAAGCATACTAGAACATGGTCAGGCAGATTGAAACCTTTTGAGGCCGAGTAGAACCTGACTGGACCGAACAAAGCTTGGTCAGGTCGACTACAACCTGCTCGGGTCGACCGAAACCTGACTTTGGCTAACTAGAAATTGGTCAAGCCAAACAAAGCAAGTCAGGTTTGACTTGAACTTGGCCATACCAACTTGAACTTGACTTGGTCGACTAAAAACTGGTACGGATGAATAGAGCTGCTTGGCCATAACAGAGCAGCCAAGGTCGGGTCGAGTGGAATCTAGCCACGCCGATTGGAACCTGGCGTAGTTGTGCAACATGGTCGAACCAAACAAAAAACTTGTCGGGTCGAAAAGAGCTNTTTGGCCATAACAGAGCAGCCAAGGTCGGGTCGAGTGGAATCTAGCCAAGCCGATTGGAACCTGGCGTAGTTGTGCAACATGGTCGAACCAAACAAAAAACTTGTCGGGTCGAAAAGAGCTAGCCAAGGCAAACATAGCGGGTCAAGTCGATTTGTCGAGTTTAATAGGTTTTTTGGATAATCTCAAAACCTTAAAATCCAAAGGAATACTTATGTCACATATTAGTTTATGATTTTCTTATTTTTTTGAAGTACATATGTTAAAAAAATAAGAGAATAATAAATATGAAACTAAAATTATTCCTCCTTATATTGCATGATTCTCTCCAAATACAAGTTAAAAAATTGAGTAAAAATGATGAGGTTTCTATTATGACGACTATTCTTCTGCATGAGGGCTCTCATATAAGATTCCTCCAATTGATATTTTTGGATCATCTTCAAGGAGTAGTCTCATAAATTGCAAGCTCATTAATATTACAGTTGACACAGTTTTGTAAGGAGAATTCTCAAGTGTTATGAGTGGAATAGATCTTTTCTTTTTCAACTAGATTGACTATTTCCTTTTAATATGACTCGATTATTGACATGTGCCAATTTTACGTCATCTTACCTGCTATTTTCCTTACATTTTACCTCATAAATTAATTTATTTATCACAAATTTACACTTGAGAAATGTATTTTGTTCATGTTGTGCAAGATGCTAAAATTGAACACGAATGAAAATGAACGAGAAATTCTAATAGAAAAGTCCCCCTAAGTTGTGTTACCATTCCTAAAGGTGGCATGATCACACCGCTGATCGATCAAAACTAGCGTGACCGTGACGAAAATGGCGTGATCATGTCGGAAATGCCGTTACCACACCAGAAAAGAAGTGATCATCCTGTAAATGGTGTGACCACGCCATCATGTTCAATAGGGTGGTGTGGCTATGCCACAATCAGGCGTAGCCACGCCAGCCCTAATAGAAGAATGGAGAGACCACACCAAAAATGGGTGCGACCATGCCGATGGGCGGGAAACACTTTATGAAAGAAATTTGATGAGGTAAACCTTGATTCATTCTATAAAATCAAATCATCAGGCTTATAAGAAAGATTTCTGCGCCAAAGAAGCCTTGGAGTTTGAAAGAAGAGAGTCTGTGAGAGATTTTGAGGGATCTTCTAAGGGTTGTCTTTCTTTCGGGTAGAAACCTCCAAGGGAAAGTTTTTCTTTACTTTGTGAAATGTGAATGATTGTGTACGAGGGACAGTTGTTGTTTTTGAAGTTGAAACAACTTCTTATATGTTATTCATGTTTATGTTGCTTGCAATGGGTTCTCATGTGATATCCTTCGCTATGGTTCTCTTCGTAATACACGACTAAGCTTTGCTTCATTTCTCTGTAAAGTAGGTAGTAGTGGACTTATTATGGTTTTTTTTTTCCATAATGGCTTTCTGTTACTCTTTTTCGAGATTTTCACGACCAATGTTGTTGGTTAACCTCCAATCTTCCTTTACACCTAGATAGAATTAAGATGTTAAAATGCTTTGTAAAATTATAACCTCTAACCGTTGCGTAGTGGAAAAGAATGATTAACCACATAAATCGGAGAGAATAGACATATCTCGGTGAAATTCTACAATCATTATAGGGGATCAGAAATGTCATGCGGAGTGCCGTGTGGAATGAGGAAGCCTCAACTTTATAAATTTTAAACTTCTTTTGATCTAGACATAGACATAATGAGTACGTTGTCTCGATTTTCAACAATCACATAAGGAAACAATTAGGAAAACCATGATCGCCACAATCCCCGAATCACAGAGACACAAGTCTCACTTGTCTTGAAGGAACTCATTATTTTTTCTCTCATGTTTCTCTGCTTTCTTTTACTTCCAAGTATTCTATATTGTTAGGATCTTAGGACTTAAAAACCTTCTTTTGGTAATTGCCAAGCTAAGTTAATTGAATTAATAAACTAGAGATTTTTCCGTGGAAGTCAATAATATTTTACTTTTTCTGTGGGATCGATACATGATACTCTTGAGCCGCATTACTACATAACACATGCACCTACGTTGTATGACAGACTTACGTTTCGGTAAGTTTTGGCTTCTCCATTATAAGGAAATTTGAGTAGTTTCATTAAATTCAGACTATTATTTGCCCGGAGCCGTAGTTCTCCTGCATTGAGTAGTCACCATAATTTTTCAACTTTACTTAGACCGAGATAACGTGGTATCAACCCTAGGATAACTGATTTTATTATTTATTTGACTGAGTTATATTTTGAAAATAAACTTCTCCAAAGTCGTCACTAGCATTCGACTATTAAGTTGTGCAGGGTCCAAAAAATATAGATTATTTTCCTCTTACTCTTTAGAAACTTGCTCGTTAGATGTAAGTTTCTTGAGTGTTATGAGTAAATTTACGTTGAAGAAATATGGAAAAAGAAGATAGATGACTTATATTATTTTTTGGCTCAACTCCTTTATGATTATCTTCCCTTAGAAAAATTATTTTCATCAAAATGTTTTTTGGAAATCTTTTTTGGGAAAGTAATTTTTTTAGTTATTTGAAGCTTATTGAGTCGGCTGGAATCTAGACAGACTGAGTTAGAGTTGGTCGGGCTGATAGGAATCTGGACTAGCTGAACGGAACCCGACCAAGCCAATTGAAACCTAGCTAGGTTGAATTGGAGCTGGCCGAGCTAGTTGGGATTGGGCTTGACCAGGTAATACTGGAGCTGGCTAGACCAAACTAGAGCTGGCCGAGCCGAGTAGGAGCTGGTCAGGCCGATAGGGAGCTGACCGAGCTAAACTTGATTTTGGGTGGGACGAACTAGAACTAACCGAGCCAAATTTGATTCTTGATTATTCACCTTGTGTCACTCCTCTTCTTATTAGTGGCATGATCTATGTTTACCACACCTTTTAGGATATTGAATTAAAAAAAATTGTGAATCACACTAAGAAATAGATGATAAAGTAAGGGGAGAGAAGGTGATGATGATAAAGTAAGGGGAGAGAAGGTGATGAGGGAATGAACAATAATGAATAGTAATCAATCTTTTATATTAGAATTTTTTCTCTTTTCATTACAAATAATGATCATCTAATTATAGGAGAATTAATTATTATAAAATTACAATAATATTTCTGGTCATATGCAATCAGATGGAGATGTCCAACTAGAGCCTATCAGGTCAACTGAAATCTGTTCGGGTTGAGTGAAATCTGAACAAGCCGAGTGGAACTTAGCTGGGTCGACTGAAATCTGGCCCGACAAACCCAATTGGAACTTGGCCGGGTCGACCTGAATCTGGCCAGGCCGGTTTGAACCTGACCTGACCGAATTGGAACCTGACTTGTTTGACCAAAAATTTGTGGGACGAACAAAATCTGTCCTAACCGACTAGAGCTTAGTTGGGCCGAATGGAACCTGATTTGGTCGACTAGCAATTGACCAGGTTGAATGGAGCTGGCCAAATCAAACGAAGCAATCCGAGTCGATTAGAGCTGGCTTAGCCTGACCGTCCTTAGCATCTTAAAATCTGAAGGAACATTTTTGTTATACATAAATAATAATAATAACAGTTTTCTAAATAATTATTGTGAACATTTTATTTACAATAATTATTTGATTCGAATTATTTTTTTATCCAAATAATCTGACAAATCTTGAAATTAACTTAAATTCAAAATTTTATTTAAATTTAATTCCTACTTTATTAAATAATCAGGATGCACAGAGCTCAGATCCAAGACATCGCAGCCGTAGATTCTAAAGTGGGGCCCGCAATGGAAACTGTCGGGCCCAGGTGGGCCACAGTGACCCGCGTTGAGGTAAATCAGTAAATCCTGAAATGAAATCCACCGAACCTCAGCCCATCAACTCACCCAGACCCATCTTGCCTCCTACTTTGCTCGGCTTGTACTCCCCTCCTCCCTCTTCTCCTCCCCCCCTCCGGTACGGCATACGGCCGCCGGATCCAGGCGATTTTGAATCTGCTGCCGCCTCCTCCGCCAAGCTTGATCTAGAAATCAATTCTTTTTTTCTTCTGTTCCTCCAGCGATATGGAGGACTTGGGGCTCCTAGCCCGGGACTTTGGCATCCGACCCCAGGGCAAGTCTGCTCCCATGGCGGCCTCTAGATCCTCCGCTTTGGGTGGATCCGTCCGAACCACTTCTTCCGTCCCGTCTTGGAACAAGCCAAGATCGGGCTCGTCTACTGATGACCCCTTTTTTGGCGGCGGCGTTGGCGGAGGAGGTATATCTGCCGATCGGATTCCTTCCTCCTACGAAGACGTGTTTGGAGGACCGCCTCAAAAGTCTGCCTCCCCGCCCTCGATTGATTCCATCTTCGATGGGTTTAAAGATCCGGCGCCGAAAGCGTCGTCTATGCCTGTGTACGATAAGCCCGTGTATGACGACGACATATTCGTTGGAATTCCTGGCGTGAAAAGCTCCTCGTCGGCCAGGTACGTTGACGTGTTCGAGTCGTTGGGGTCTACTACGGAAAGTGTTTCGTCTCCTCCGTATGAAGATCTGTTAGAGAACCTCGGAAGGGGAATGCCCGATGCCAAGAGTTCAGGCGATCGAAAATCATTGGGGAAGAAGGATAAGGATGCCTCCGATTTTGAGGAACTTTTGCCGGGTTTTGGTGTGAGCAGTCAGCAACAGAAGAGGTGATTCTTCTAACGTATAAGCTGGTTCTTTCTTAAATAATGTTCTATTCACCACATGCGCCTCTTAAAAATTGGTGTTAGGCTTGTTTTTTTGAAAAGTTTTCTTACATATCAACCGCCCAAAAAATGAGTATAACATTTTAATCACGCATTTTAAATATAACATTTTAACCACTTTTTTTAAATGATTTTTCTTATGGGGTGTTTGGTAGCCGGATTTGAGCAAGATTTACGTTACTTAAATTCAGCCAAACAAAGAAATCGTCAAATTTAAATCCAAACTTCCTTCAATTAAAAAATTCTTCCTTTCCTTTACTTTTTTCTTAACACAAATTTGGATTTAAACACTAACCATTTGAATTTGATGAATCCGAATTTACCATATTTATTAAATCCTATTTAACCTAAATCTTATAGGCAGCAAAACACGGAAAATTATTCTGTCAGGACTCTTAACGTAGAGAATCATTCGGAGTCCAATGAAATCACGACACGTGACGGTGACAGAAAAAAAAAAAAATGATCCGGTAACACAGAGAAATATTCTTCCCGTGTTATTCAGATGTTATTGTATGTTATTCAAGTGTTATTGTGTTCTGAGAATACTCCCAGTGTTATAATAACACAATAACACATCAATAACACTTAAATAACACACAATAACACCTGAATAACTTGGGAGGNGTATTGATATGAGGCATGGATATTCCAATTGGCGATTTCTATGATTATTTCATCTAAACTTTTTTGTGATTGATTTAATGTGTGATTGATTAAGATATTATCAAGATGGACTCCTGTTTGTTTTCTTTTTTTTGGTGGAAATCTTAATCATTATAAAGTTTTTTATTCATTCTTGAACTTATTGTGTAATGAAAATTTTGTTGACTTTTATATCATCATTTGGAATGAATGAAGTGTATTTTCTGATTTTAAATAAAAAAATTAATATTTTCTTAAATTAAAAAATATTTAATTGGATATTGTAATTTTTTGATTGTTTCGTCGTGCATCCCATTCTAGTTTTGGATTAGTGAAACCATGACATTCTACTTACCGGTTGCAATTGTGTGATAAGGGAAAAGGAAAATCATGGAAAAACACATTTTCATGATTTTATTTTTACAGAATGTGTTGCTTCATGCAACTGAAATTTATTTTCACAAAATGGCAGAACGCATAAAAATAACTTTACAAAGGCATTTTCTTCACATTTTTTCAGTGCCTTTTTTACAGTGACAAGAATGGCTATGATACGCAAAAGGAAGAACTCTAATCTAATATATTGTTGATGTTATAGCGTGCAAAATATAAAAATCAGTATTTGGAAGCCTTCTCTAATGATGTTTTTATTATTAGACCTTGTTCTGCATTTAGTGAAACAAAAACTTTAGTGCATTTCATGTTACAAATATCATATTCGTATTACACTTGTTAGACTATAATTTAATTTTAATAACATTTATTATTTTTCATCAGTTTAGATTGATGCTCTATCTTTCCCAGTTTTTTTATTGATGGTTTTATTTTTGATATGATTCAGAATTTTCATTATAAATATAAGAGGTAAGATTTATTTTGATTTATTTAGATTTTTTTGACTGATTACTATTCATTTCATAACATACTTTCTGTGTTTGATTATAATTTTAAGCAGTAACATATTTTATGATTTTCACGAATAATATCATGATGTAGTTTCTAAGTTAATGCCTTTTTTTTTTTGCTCAGAAAACATCAACTGAAATTTTATAGTTATAATAAGGTTCATGTTTCTGACTTTCTTCAATTGTTGCATCACTTACCCTGATTCCATTCGCAAAACTATGTTTGATCTTATAGGCAAGAGCCCGCGGAGAACCACCAAAAATCAGTCAAAACCACTACTGCCATACCAGTAGATCCATTTGTAGATTTGCATGCTNAATAATGTACATGGTCCTTATTTCTAGAAACTTTTGCATCACGCTCCCGTTCCCTAACCTCCTTAGCATGCCTAAACTTTGCCTCAGCTTTTCCCATTGCATCTCTCAAATTTGCATCAATATCCTCCTCCGTGGCGAAAACTTCAGCATTTTCATTAGGATATTTCTGCGGCTTAACCTTGGAAAAATCTTCAAGTTCATCAATAGATGAAACATTAGATCTCTTTATGGAGTTACCCGTATAAGAGTAGCTTTGATTGGGCTGTGAGAGAGAATCAGTATCCACTCTCCTGCCACTTAAGCTAGGTGAAGCAGGTTCATCTATCCTGAAAAATGGTGGCTTCTTACCAGCAATAGGAGGTGGTGGCCTAGAAGGTGGTGGAGCACTAGTAGGTTTGGTGAAAAGAGGTATTTCTGAAACAGTGAGCCACAAGGCCTCAACCGCTTCAGGATGTTGAAAGGAGTTTGAGGATTGATCTGGTGCAAAATTTTGCTCAAAAGTATTTGCCGTTCGAGAACTATGCCTGCCAACAGAGTTTTGAAACTCAGTAGCTCTGGTAGGTTGACTTTTAAGTGTTGTATTTTCAACCGTATCGACAGAAGATCTCTGATGTGACTCCTCACTAAAATTGAATCCAGAGTTAGTGTCCTGATTGGCTTCATACATGATCTTATCCTTTCTTGTGTCAGAGACTCCGGATGAAAATGAGGGAATTGGCTTTCCAAGTCCATCAAAATCATCAAAACCAACTCCTCCAACAGATGCAGAATAAATGTTTGTGCCTCCAGAACTCATAGACTGACTGATTTGTTCCAAGGGATCATCAGAAGAACCAGAGGATTGATGCACTGAAGTAGCATGCAAATCTACAAATGGATCTACTGGTATGGCAGTAGTGGTTTTGACTGATTTTTGGTGGTTCTCCGCAGGCTCTTGCCTATAAGATCAAACATAGTTTTGAGAATGGAATCAGGGTAAGTGATGCAACAATTGAAGTCAGTCAGAAACATGAACCTTATTATAACTATAACATTTCAGTTGATGTTTTCTAAGAAAAAAAAAAGCATTAACTTAGAAACTACATCATGATATTATTCGTGAAAATCATAAAATATGTTGCTGCTTAAAATTATAATCATCCAACTGGCAGATCAATAAACACAGAAAGTATGTTATGAAATGAATAGTAATCAGTCAAAAAAATCTAAATAAATCAAAATAAATCTTACCTCTTATAGTTGTAATGAAAACTCTGAATCATATCAAAAATAAAACCATCAATAAAAAACTGGGAAAGATAGAGCATCAATCTAAACTGATGAAAATAATAAATGTTATTAAAATTAAATTATAGTCTAACAAGTGTGATACGAATATAATATTTGTAACATGAAATGCGCTAAAGTTTTTGTTTCACTAAATGCAGAACAAGGTCTAATAATAAAAACATCATTAGAGAAGGCTTCCAAATACTGATTTTTATATTTTGCACGCTATAACATCAACAATATATTAGATTAGAGTTCTTCCTTTTGCGTATCATAGCCATTCTTGTCACTGTAAAAAAGGCACTGAAAAAATGTGAAGAAAATGCCTTTATAAAGTTATTTTTATAAGTACTGCCATTTTGTGAAAATAAATTTCAGTTGCATGAAGCAACACATTCTGTAAAAATAAAATCATGAAAATGTGTTTTTCCATGTTTTTCCTTTTCACTTATCACACAATTGCAACCGGTAAGTAGAATGTCATGGTTTCACTAATCCAATACTAGAATGAGATGCACGACGAAACAAATCAAAAAATTACAATATCCAATTAAATATTTTTTAATTTAAGAAAATATTAATTTTTTTATTTAAAATCAGAAAATACACTTCATTCATTCCAATTGATGATATAAAAGTTAACAAAATTTTCATTACACAATAAGTTTAAGAATGAATAAAAAACTTTATAATGATTAAGATTTCCACCAAAAAAAAGAAAACAAACAGGAGTCCATCTTGATAATATCTTAATCAATCACACATTAAATCAATCACAAAAAAGTTCAGATGAAATAATCATAGAAATCGCCAATTGGAATATCCATGCCTCATATCAATATAAAAAGAATTACCCCTCAAAAGTTGTCGCTAAAACTTGCAAAGCGCTCTAAGAATCCACTTCCAAAGCACACATGAAAATTAAGAGGAAACCAAAATTATATTCAACCTTTCAACATTTTGCATATCCAAAGTAAACTATTTATGATCCAAAAATACTCCAAATAAAAAAAATTATCATAATCACCCAAGATCCTATGTTTCAATTCAACACATTTGAATTCCAGTAAAAGTATCTAGTTTGCAAACTTAGTATCTACAATTCCAAGTTAACAATTCCATGCCTGCGTTATCCAGAAAATCAAGACATTCAGCTCAGATCACATAAAAAATTTCAAGAAATAGTAAGGCACAGTAATAGCTATAGTAGGAATGTCGAGTGACTAAAGGAAACAGCCACTTAAGAGAAAAATCTAAAGCAACCCAAATCACATTCTGTACAAGGGCAAGTCAGACAAACATAATAAAGATTAATTTTGCTGCAGTGCAATATCAAGAAAAAAACAAATCAATCGATTGTAAATATAGTGTTATACCAATAATGAAAAGAAAGCAACAGATCCTAATTATAGTGAATTATTGTTTGGTGGAACTGATAAGAAATAACCACAACACAATCAATTGATAGATAACAAACGCAACACAGCACAACAGTAACAACATTATCATTATACCAAACTGCAATAACAATGAACTAACATGTGGAGGGTAGTTATAAACACACTGGGAAGAAATATTGAAAAACAAGCCTCTTATGTTGATCAAAGTGCAAAAACAATGAACTAAAATGTGGAAGGTAGTTATAAACACACTGGGAAGAAATATTGAAAAACAAGCCTCTTATGTTGATCTACACAATCACTGCTTTGGCTTTGTGTTCTTCAAAATAATTTTATCAGTACTTTCACAAATAGGACTAGTATCAAGTTGACTTCAAGTGTGATGATATCAATCGTGCATAGCATAAATCAAACATGGCTCAAAATAAAAATTGATTCAAGCTGAGCCAGTTTGACTTGACATTCTTTCAATTTTTAATAGATTCTTGATTAAACTGTAAATATTAGTTTATATTTATTATATGGGATGCATATATAGATACAAATTTTGAGCCAATTCAAACTATATTAACCAAGTCCAAGTCAAACAAAAGATTGATATGAAATTTATTTCAATTTTGAAGACAGGAGTAAAGCTTAAAATCCACTCAATTCGCTTTAAAATTAAATCAGATTTGGAGATTTTTTTTTAATTTAGACCATTCTCAAAAAGTCCTAACAGATATAGATATGCTACCCTACAATTTCATTGCCTGTGAACATAAATCCATTGAGTGCACCTACCGCAAGTGACATTTTTCTAACAAAAATCAAAGTTGTGGAATGTCAGGATTTTGAACAGCAAAAGAAAGTAAGCATTACCAGGACAAAATTAAGTACCAAAATTCAGCCACTTTCCCAAAAGCTCTCTTTTCCATATGAAATGTCAGATTTCCTCAGGCTTAAACACAATATATTCATCAAATTTAAAACTGATAAAGATTCATTCCTCATATTTCTTCTTTACACAGAAAATGATGGCTGCCCTAAAATGAGCTCCATATTAAACAGCATATAGAATCACACATGTGCAATTTTGAATCAAATAAGCAAATGAGTACCAAACGCCAAAAAAATACTAAGCGGAACCAGCAAATGTTTAAGGGTGTGTTTGGCTTCGAAATTATTCTGTCAGGACTCCTAACGTAGAGAACCATTCGGAATCCAATGAAATCACGTCACAGTGACAGAAAAAACTAAAATCTATCCAGTAACACGAGGGAATATTCCTCTCAAGTTATTCAGTTGTTATTGTGTGTTATTTAAATTTTATTGATGTGTTATTGTGATATTATAACACTGAGAATATTCTCAGACACAATAATACTTGAATAATATACAATAACACCAAAATAACACGAAATAACATGGGAGGAATATTCCTCTGTGTTACCAGGTCATTTTTTATTTTATTTTTTTCCGTCACCGCCACGTGTAGTGATTTCATTAGACTCCGAATGATTCTCTACGTTAGGAGTCCTGACAGAATAATTTTCCGTGTTTGGCTGCCTATAAGATTTTGGTTAAATAGGATTTAATAAATCTGGTAAATATGGACTCATCAAATTCAAATGTTGTAAATCCAGAATGGTGTTTGGTTCAATTTAAGGCTAAATCCATTAAAGTCATTTATCATGTTTGCACTAAATCCACCTAATAATCGGATTTAATAAATCCAAATTTGTGTTAAAAAAAAGTAAAGGAAAGGAAGAAGTTTTTAATTTAAGGAAGTTTGGATTTAAATTCGACGATTTTTTTTGTTTGGTTGAAGTTAAGTTAAGTAAATCTTGCTCAAATCCGGCTACCAAACACCCCATAAGAAAAATCATTTCAAAAATGTGGTTAAAATTTTATATTTAAAATGCGTGATTAAAATGTTTTACTCATTTTTTGGGCGGTTGATATGTAAGAAAACTCTTCAAAAAAACAAGCCAAACACCAATTTTTAAAAGGCGCATGCGGTGAATAGAACATTATTTAAGAAAGAACCAGGTTATACGTTAGGAGAATCACCTCTTCTGTTGCTGACTGCTAGCACCAAAACCCGGCAAAAGTTCCTCAAAACCGGAGGCATCCTTATCCTTCTTCCCCATTGATTGTCGATCGCCTGAACTCTTGGCATCGGGCATTCTTCCGAGGTTCTCTAACAGATCGTCATACGGAGGAGACGAAACACTTTCCGTAGTAGAACCCAACGACTCGAACACGTCAACGTACCTGGCCGACGAGGAGCTTTTCACGCCAGGAATTCCAATGAATATGNTGCAAGAGATCGAGCTGAAAAGGCAAAGGCAACTGCCGAAGCAAGAGAAAAAGCTGCTGCCGAAGCAAGACAAAAGGCATCTGCCGAAGCAAGAGAAAAGGCTGCTGCCGAAGCAAGAGAAAAGGCTGCAGCTGAGAGAGCTGCAGCAGAGGCACGTCAGAGAGCTGCAGAAAGAGCTGCAGTTGAGAGAGTTGCTNGGCAAGAGATCGAGCTGAAAAGGCAAAGGCAACTGCCGAAGCAAGAGAAAAGGCTGCTGCCGAAGCAAGAGAAAAGGCTGCAGAAAGAGCTGCAGCTGAGAGAGCTGCAGCTGAGAGAGCTGCAGCAGAGGCACGTCAGAGAGCTGCAGAAAGAGCTGCAGTTGAGAGAGTTGCCGCTGAGGCTCGGGATAGAGCAGCTGTTGAAGCCAGAGCGAGGGCAGCTGCTGCAGCAAATGAAAAGCAAAATAATACTGATAATGATCTTGAATCCTTCTTCGGCATGGGTTCTCGAGCTAGCAGTGCACCGAAGCAACGATCAGCAACAGCGGTAATAACCTATGCAGAGATAATAGCTTCTACATCTTATTTATAATCTTAGGCTTTTACTTATTTGTTGCTGTTTCAGGATAATATTTTTGATTCACAATTCCAAAGCAGAGGAGCTCCGGAAGCAAGGAGAAGTAGTTCCTCTAGTTCCAATACCAACTTGAAGAAGGCATCTTCTGTAACAAACATTGCAGATGACCTGTCTTCGATTTTTGGAGGTATTCTACTTCATTAAGTGGAGTTTACATTTCTACAGCCTGCTGTTGATCAACATGTTCTTTATCAGTAAGAGTTACATGTAATTATCCTTTCTTTACAGCTTCTCCATCACCTGGAGAATTTCAAGAAGTTGATGGAGAGACTGAAGAGAGAAGGCGGGCTAGATTTGAACGGCATCAGAGGACACGTGAGAGAGCGGTGTGCACTCCTTGCATTTGTATCTGAATATTACTTTTTCCTAATGTAGGATAGAGACCTGCACATGTAATCTTTACTAGCTGCTAAGTTATATTATTGGAAGAATACTATGGTGATCCAGAGGTTTTGTATCCAGGCAAAAGCTCTAGCTGAGAAAAATGAGCGTGATATGCAAATGCAAAGGGACCAGGCAGAAAGAAATGTAAGCCTTTAGTAAAAATGAATATTCACATTAGGATTTCACGTATTTGAAATCAAGTGTGCTTTTCAAGGGAAAACTTGTAATTTTAATTCTAATAGACCTAGATTAATTTGCTAAGTTTGTCTTTTTATATTGTTTTTATTTGGTTCTTATGTACCATGCCGATCTCAGAGGATGTCAGAAACATTGGATTTTGAAATAAAGCGCTGGGCTGCTGGTAAAGAAGGCAACTTGCGTGCTTTGCTATCAACGTTGCAATATGTGAGTTATTTTCTAACATTCTTATTCTTACATTTGTGCAAACAGCTCTCCTCTACATGCATCTTTTTGATGATTTATTTGTTGACTTTTTTCTTCATTTGGTGCTTATCACAATTCCTGTCAAGTGTCATGTACATAAGTAAATATTGCCAGATGTTAGTCTACTGGCATCTCGTTTTCTTCATTGTTCTTAGTAAAAATGGAATTTTGCCATTCCTTTCTTTGAAGTACTGTTGTTTCTTTAGTTTCTGGTAATTTTGGGGCTTAAAATATTTTTTGCTGTTTTTTCAAACATCTTTCATCTTTTTTTTTTTGTTTGTTGTTGGTTACCCTAAATTTGGTTTTACTATGAAGAAATTGCTGTATCCAATTTATGTTTTTTGTTTTCCTGAAGCTATTATTTATTGCTCTATATTTTGTTCAAAATTTGTTTTTGACTACACATTTTAACCTAATTAATCATGTGCATTTTCCAAACACAGCTATGAATGCACTTATAATTTTATTCATCTTTCAAGAATAGCTGCTTAGTGGTGATGCATCTCTGTTTGATACATGCTGAACACGCTCTAATAATATGGGCAACAGGCTCTTATAATGCCCTGATTTATAGCTATTTTCTCGTCAGCCATGCTAAGTGTTTCATCCTTCAATTGATTTGGAGCCCCTCCTTGATGCAATNAATTTCTAGATCAAGCTTGGCGGAGGAGGCGGCAGCAGATTCAAAATCGCCTGGATCCGGTGGCCGTACGCCGTACCGGAGAGGGGAGGAGAAGAGGGAGGAGAGGGGTACAAGCCGAGCAAAGTAGGAGGCAAGATTGGTCTGGGTGAGTTGATGGGCTGAGGTTCGGTGGATTTCATTTCAGGATTTACAGATTTACCTCGACGCGGGTCACTGTGGCCCACCTGGGCCCGACTGTTTCCATTGCGGGCCCCACTTTAGAATCTACGGCTGCGATGTCTTGGATCTGAGCTCTGTGCATCTTGATTATTTAATAAAGTAGGAATTAAATTTAAATATAATTTTTGAATTTAAGTTAATTTCAAATTTTGTCAGATTATTTGGATAAAAAAATAATTCAAATCAAATAATTACTGTAATTAAAATGTTCTCAAGAACGACTAATTAGAAAACTGTTATTATTATTATTTATATATAAGAAAAATATTTCTTCAGATTTTAAGGTGCTAGTGTTACCTAAAGAGTCTGTTGAACTCGACTAGTCAGCCCGACTAGCTCCATTAGGCCCCACCAGCTTTGTTCGGCTATGCTAAGCCAGCTCCAATCGGGTCGGATTGCTTTGTTTGATTTGGCCAGCTCCATTCAACTTAGTTAATTGCTAGTCGACCAAATCAGGTTTCATTCGGCCCAACTAAGTTCTAGTCGGTTATGACAGGTTTTGTTCGTCCCACAAATTTTTGGTCGGACAAGGCAGGTTCCAATTCGGTCAGGTCAGGTTCAAATCGTTCTGGCCAGATTCAGGTCGACCCGGCCAAGTTCCAATTGGGTCTATCGGGTCAGGTTTCAGTCGACTCAGCTAAGTTCCACTCAGCTTGTTCAGATTTCACTCAACCCGAACAGATCCCAGTCGACCTGATAGGCTCTAGTTGGACATCCCCATCTGATTGCATATGACCAGGAATATTATTGTAATTTTATAATAATTATTCTCCTATAATTAGTGGATCAGTATTTGTAATAAAAGGAGAAAAAAACTAATAGAAAGAACTGATTAGTATTCATTATTGTTCATTCCCCCATCACCTTCTCTCCCCTTACTTTATCCTCTATTTCTTAGTGTGATTCACAAAAAATTTTTTAATTCAATATCCTAAAAGGTGTGGTAAAGGTAGATCATGCCACTAACAAGAAGAGGAGTGGCACAAGGTGAATAATCAAGAATCAAATTTGGCTCAGTTAGTTCTAGTTCGACCCACCAAAGATCAAGTTTAGCTCGATCAGCTCCCTATCGGCCTGACCAGCTCCTACTCGGTTCGACCAGCTCTAGTTTGGTCTAGCCAGCTCCAGTATTATCTGGTCAAGCCAAATCCCAACTAGCTCAGCCAGCTCCAATTCAACCTAGCTAGGTTTCAATTGGCTCGGTCGGGTTCCGTTCAACTAGTCCAGGTTTCTATCAGCCTGACCAACTCTAACTCAGCCTGTCCAGATTCCAGTCGACTCAATAAGCTTCAAACAACTAAAAAAATTACTCTCCCAAAAAAGATTTCCAAAAAACATTCTGATGAAAATAAATTGTCTAAGGGAAGATAATCATAAAGGAGTTAAGCCAAAAAATAATATAAGTCATCTATCTTCTTTTTCCATACTTCTTCAACGTAAATTTACCCATAACACTCAAGAAATTTACATCTCACGAGCAAGCTTCTAAGGAGTAAGAGAAAAATAATCTATATTTTTTGGACCCTACGCAACTTAATAGTCGAATGCTAGTGACGACTTTTGAGAAGTTTATTTTCAAAATATAACTCAGTCAAATAAATAATAAAATCAGTTATCCTAGGGTTGATACCACATTTTCTCTGTCTAAGTAAAGTTGAAATTTTATGATGACTACGGCTCCTGGCAAATAGTTGTCTGAATTTAATGAAATTACTCAAATTTCTTTATAATGGAGAAGCCAAAACTTACCGAAACGTAAGTCTGCCATACAACGTAGGTGCATGTGTCACGTAGTAATGCAGTTCAATAGTATCATGTATCGATCCCACAGGAAAAGTACAATATTATTCACTTCCACAGAAAAATCTTTAGTTTATTAATTCAATTAACTTAGCTTGGCAATTTCCAAAAGAAGGTTTTTAAGTCCTAAGATCCTAACAATATAGAATACTTGGAAGTAAAAGAAAGCAAAAAAACATGAGAGAAAAATTAATGAGTTCCTTCAAGACACTCTGTGATTCGGGGATTGTGGCGATCATGGTTTTCCTAAATATTTCCCTATGTGATTGTTGACAATCGAGACAAAGTACTCATTATATTTATTTAGGGTTTAGGGTCTAGATCAAAAGAAGTCTAAAATTTATAAAGTTGAGGCTTCCTCATTCCACATGGCACTTTGCATGACATTTCTGATCCCTTAGAATGATTGTAGAATTTCACCGAGATATGTCTATTCTCTCAGATTTATGTATTTAATCCTTTTTTTCCACTACGCAATGGTTAGAAATTATAATTTTACAAAGCATTTTAACATCCTAATTGCTCTATCTAGGTGTAAAGAAAGATTGGAGGTTAACCAACAATATTGGTCATGAAAATCTCGAAAAAACGACTAACGGAAAACCGTTATGGAAAAAAACCATAATAAGTCCACTGTTATCTACTTTACAGAGAAATGAAGCAAAGCTTAGTCGTGTATTACGAAGCGAACCATAGCGAAGGATATCACATGAGAATCCATTGCAAGCAACATAAACATGAATAACTTACAAGAATTTGTTTCAACTACAAATACAACAATTGTCCCTCGTACACAATCTTTCACATTTAACAAAGTAAAGAAAAACTCTCCTTTGGAGGTTTCTACATGAAAGAAAGACAGCCCTCAGGAGATCCCTCAAAATCTCTCACAGACTCTCTTCTTTCAGACTCCAAGCCTTCTTTGGTGCAGAAATCTTTCTTATAAGCCCAATGATTTGATTTTATAGAATGAATCACGGTTTGGCTCATCAAATTTCCTTCTTAAAGTGTTTCCCGCTCATCGACATGGTCACACCCATTTTTGGTGTGGTCTCGCCATTCTTCTATCAGGGCTGGTGTGACCACGCTTGATTGTGGCATATCCACACCACCCTATTGAACATGATGGTGTATTTACACCATTTACAAGATGATCACTTTTTTTCTGGTGTGGTCACACCATTTTCGACATGATCACGCTATTTCCATCATGGTCATGCTAGTTTTGATCAATCAGCGGTGTGGTCATGCCACCTTTAGGCATGGTCACGAGGCTTAGGAGGACTTTTCTATTAGAATTTCTCGTTCATTTTCGTTCGTGTTCAATTTTAGCATTTTGCACAACATGAACAAAATACCTTTTTCAAGTGTAAATTTGTGATAAATAAATTAATTTATGAGGTAAAATGCAAGGAAAATAGCAGGTAAAATGACGTAAAATTGGCGCATGTCAATAATCAAGTCATATAAAAGGAAATAGTCAATCTAGTTGAAAAAGAAAAGATATATTTCACTCATAACACTTGAGAATTCTCCTCACAAACCTGTGTCAACTGTAATATTAATGAGCTGGCAATTTATGAGACTACTCCTTGAATATGATCCAAAGATGTCAGCTGGAGGAATCCTATATGAGAGCCCTCATGTAGAAGAATAGTCTTCATAATAGAGACCTCACTCATTTTTACTCAGTTTTTTAACTTGTATTTGGAGAGAATCATGCAATATAATGAGGAATAATTTTAGTTTCATATTTATTATTCTCATATATTTTTTAACATATGTACTTCAAAAAAATAAGAAGATCATGAACTAATATGTGAAAGAAGTATTCCTTTGGATTTTAATGTTTTGAGATTGTCCAAAAAATCTATTCAACTCGACGAATCGACTTGACCCGCTATGTTTTCCTCGGCCAGCTCTTTTCGACCCGACTAGTTTTTTGTTTGGTCCGGCCATGTTGCACAACTACGCCATGTTCCAATCGGCCTGGCTAGGTACCACTCGACCCGACCTTGACTGCTCTGTTCGACCCGACCAGCTATGTTCATCCCCACCAGTTTTTAGTTGACCAAGTCAAGTTCAAGTTGGTCTAACCAGGTTCTAGTCAAGCCTGGCTTGCTTTGTTTGGCTTGACCAAATTCTAGTTAGCCAAATTCAAGCTTCGGTCGACCCAAACATGTTGTAGTCGACCTGACCAAGCTTTGTTTAGTCCAATCAGGTTCTACTCGGCCTCAAAAGGTTTCAATCTGTCTGGCCATGTTCTAGTATGCTTGATAGGTGTTAGTCGTCCATCTCCAATCGACTGCATAGGATTAAGAGTATTATTACAATATTTTAATAATTCTTCTCCTATAAATAGATGACAATTTTTGTAATGAAATGAAAAAAAAAATCTAACACGAAAAATTGATTATTGTTTATGATTGTTCATTACTTTGTCCCTCTATCTACTCTTTCTCAATGCTTATGCTCTATTTCTCGAGTGTGATTCACAGAAAAAATGTGAATTCAATAACTTTATACAAAAAATAAATATAAATTTGAAATACTTTTAGTAAATTATTTTTAAATAAATAAAATTTTAATTTTTTAAATATTTTTAATATTCACTTATTTTTTAAATGCGTCAACTCATGAACAAAAGAGAGCTCAAAATCGACTTAACCTTAGCCCGCACATGCTTTCGCATTCGGTAAAAGGGGTCTAATATGAAGTTCATTTGTTCTATCTTTGTCGTAAACGCGTGAATCGTCAAGTTGTGGTTTCCGAATTTCTGGCATGTGATTGGTTGGACCAGCTGTTTGCTGTTAGTTACAAATTGGTGAAGGGCAGGTATGGATTATTTTATATAACTGATGGAGGCGGTTAATGAACTAAGCAATAAGTTATTTATTTTGTCATCAATGGAAGGACTAGCGCTATCATATTTCATTAAACTTGATTGACTTTAATGCCACATCTCAAAAATATCTTGTTTGTAGAAATTCCAAACATGAGAGTATTTCATAAAACTATTGTTTTATGTTTTCTACCTTTTTTTTTTGGTTTAATTTATATTTTAATTTGAAATAAATATTTTAAATTATGTAAAAAAATATATTAGATAAACATATTTTAAAAATAAATAAATAAATAAATAATAAAAATTGATCCAAAATAAGCCCCAAAAAATTATGGATTTTTAATTTTTATTTTTTTCATTTTAAACAATCAATGATGCGTATTAGAAAATTCTCAGCTGCGGAAAAAACCAAAGACTTAGCTTTGCATAATTTTTTAGCACACACAAAAATATAGAAACATAATAAGGAAATTTTTTTATGTGAAAAAATCTTAAATAGTGAAAAATCACGTGGTCTGAACTAATCAAAATAATATAGTGTATAATTCACTATTCGGCTAAACTATGAAATATGTGATGATAAAATTATGTCAAAGTTATAATTATTTTGATATATTCTGACAATCATAACTGTATGACGACTGTTTGGTTACAACAACTATAATGATGTTATAACGGTCATATCTAAGATATAACAACAACAATTGAGTCATAATAATAGTAGTTGGGCTGCAACAATGGTGGTTGAACTACAACCATCATAGTTGGGTTATAGGAGGCATCGTTGGGGTTCTAAAACCATTGATGATGATCAATAATTGTTAGTAATAATTGTTAGTAATCATTGATCTTGCAATTCTCTTTCGGAGTTGTGTTTTAGTTGTTGGCTCCCTTTCTCTTCTCTTTCCCCATCATGTTGGGCTTGTTTATGTTTGGATGAGTGTTGTGATAAATCTAATCAAAATCTCAAAACCCCGCACGGTTGATATTAATTTCTTTGACCATAAATCATTTTTTTAATATTTTAGTGTTTTAATGACCTAGGAATTTAATAATTCTATGCTCGTTGGATTACTATCGTCAAGCCGCTCAATTGGATTATAAATATGATAATTTTGGATATTATAACTATAAATTTGTTAAAATCATAGCTTACATGATTCTAAATTTGAATTTAAAATATCTCTTACTCAAAATGCAACAAATTGGTGTTTGATCATTTAAATTTCTTAGTGACATCAATTTCTTTTCAATTTTTAAATATCAACATTTGTATCGTCTGAATATATATGTATATTAAGTCATTAAAAATATCTCAATCATAAATTTACGTATTCTTGAAATTCACACTTTAATTCGATCGAAAATCGTTAACATTTTAAATTACCAAAATATACTCATAGATGCTTTGTTTTAGTTTTGAAAAAAATGAAATTGAATTAAAAATATAAAAAAAATGATGAATTAAATACTTAAGAATAAAGCTTTGATCATGTTATCGTGCTCGCGTGTGTGTGTAAGCAAATGAGCACAATGGTTGTGAGTGCAGCGGGGTGTGCGAGTAAGCATGAGCAGGGACAATGTGCGTGTGTTGGTGCGTTGGCATGCCCGTAGTTAGGGATGCACACACGCATTAGTGAACATGGGTGAGTGCGATGATACACAAGATTGCATGCCATTGCAAATGTTTTTGTTTATTTTTCTCTTTTTTATTTTAAAAGAAGTCGTCAGCTCGTCAATCGTCGTATACTTCCCCCATTCGAATAAATCTCTCTCCCGAACCATATAAATGATTCGAAGAGGTGAGGAACCGAATAAGAAGTGACATGTGACAAAGAGACAAATAAGGGAAAAAGTAAAACCTGGAGAGTCTACGTGCAATAAACCTCACAGTGATAAGTTGTTGACCTCACTTTTGGTTGAGGTCTAGAAAACTTCTTTAGTAGCTTAGGTCTAGCCATAGAACTTTCCTATTGACTAGTCTTAGAAAACTAGAAAATGTATCCTCACNAACACAAAACACAACAATTAATTTGAGCTTAACCCAAAGCTAGCTCAAGTTTGACCCAAGTTTAGCCCTACCCATCAAAATCCATCCAAATTGACCACCAAATCAACTTCAAAACAACTTTAATCCTTCATAAACCAAAATCCATTCAAATTAACCATCAAATCAATACAAAAATACAACTTCAACTAAATTAATACGTTTCTATTGGAAGATCGGGAACCCTCGGAGGAGGTAACCTACGGTTGCTAACGAGTTTTCCCATGGTCTAAATGAAATTATGGAACTCATTAAGTTGAGTTTAGTAAGTTCATTTGGACTAAGTGATTCCAATAGAAAATAGTGGTGCCGGGACGA
>JXCR01143424.1:3956-30518 GCA_002079205.1 Phalaenopsis hybrid cultivar
ATCTTACCTACTAAATGCTAGAAGTTAAGATCAATATGTGGAATTTCAAGTTGAGTAAAAAGAAGAGTTTTGAATTTCTAATGGTGGGGTACCTCTTCTAATTTTCTAAGACTAGTCAATAGGAAAGCCCTATGGCTAGACCTAGGCTACTAAAGAAATTTCTAGACCTCAACCAAAAGTGAGGTCAACAATTATCTATATGTTTATTTTTATTTATATAGTTTTGCAGGAAAAATATATCAGTATGAATATCGTGGTAATCGAATGGTCATGTCAAAATGAAGAACAAAAAATGGAATATGTTGATCGATCAACAAAATCTAAAGCAAGAAGAGTCTGTTGAAGCCAAGCCTATGGATCATGTCACAAAAAAGTCTGACGATCGATCTAAGGCTAATCAGTCGAACCAACGTTTGAAGGTTAATTAAAATCCCACTATACAGATTGAAGAAAAATAATCGTCTTTATACAAGATTGCACTCTTTCGTTTCATGCATTAATAAAGAAATGTTGAAGGTAAACAAGACTTGTGTTTTGATACATCCCAAGCCACTCTGACCCAAGGATTGAGGTTCAAGAGGTTCTGCTTTGATCTCAACTATGGAGAACCTTAGAGATTGGTCGAAATACAGAAGATGGACAACTAGTACATCAAAACTTATGAGAATGTTAAAATACCTAAGCATTCAGATGAAATACTCTAGAAGAAGACACCAAAGAGTAGTAGGTGGAGACCGAGGAAGAACACACGACTGTCTGTTCATCCGTGTTATGAAAATCATCATCGCTATAATAATGTAGCTGACTATCACAAAGACTAGAGGTGTCAGTCAAGGACGTACATCCAATGATAGATTTAGTCAATAATAAAGGTCCCAACAGCATGAACAACTATGATACAATCATAAAGATCATTAGGACACTCCTGAGAGAATATCAGTGATGAAAATATTATACGGTATCAGGATAAGAACCTTTTCAAGAAGACACCACGATGAGGGTTAAAGCCTTCCTTCGGGACACAAGAAAGTAATGTAAGTACTTAAGAGATCAAGCACATCACATGGATAAGTGTAGACTCTTTTAGATTCTTATTAAAGATTTAATCAATGGGAAAAAATTTAGGGAGTTCATGGCTTTAGGAGCTGCAACCTAGAAAAATGGTAAATCTAAAATTATAGAAGTATTAGATGAGAGAGGCTGTACCAATGCCATTTACATAGCTAGGATAGTTGAAACTGTGCACTTATATGCTGATAATATAATTTTATGTATTTATAACAACTACTCCTAGTGATGTTGGTATTACTAATTGAAATATATTTTCTAATTATTGATGTCAAAAATTCACTAGGATAAAAACACAAGTGCATGTATCGTTAAAGTATTATAGGGCTCTAATGGAGTCATAAGTATCAATCCCTTGAAGAAGAAAAAACTCTTTATTAGACTTAGTTGAACTTAACTTAAACTGAAGGTAACTTATCTAGAAATGAAGATCAGAATTATGTGTGGAAAGGAGAACTTGTAACTACAAATTCTATTTCTAAACTTGAAGAAATTGTGAAATGTTCTTAAACTAGCACTACATAGAAGAGTCTAATTATATAGAAGTCCTTCTCCTTGCGATGAGATCATATTTGAATGTTTATAAATTTAAATGTTGTTTTGTGATAAATAGTATCATACCTCTTCTTAACCCAACTTTGAGTGCGTAAAGAATATTGGCTAACCTGGATTTAAGTTCCTAAATCCTTGGTTATGCAGGGAATATTTTAGTCAGTCACCCTGGAGTACCCACATAAGCCCTTAATTTTGGTAACCTTGCTTTAAGTTCCAAACTCAAGAACAAATTCGTTAAGGATCTAGCATGTCACCCTAGAATCAATATATTACACTCATCAAAACTCATATCAATAAATATTTACACTCACCAAAAGATTACTTTTTCTTCATCTGAAAGTTTAGTGTTGTGATTACTAATTAAGGTAAAGCATAGCCCTCTCGGGTCATTACATTTCCCAAAATGTTTTAACTTATGAATTGGCTAAATTGCACAAGTAAATTAAGAATGAAGTAAAATACCAACACATTATTGAAATAAAAGCAATTCTAAATAGTTTTAATCTTACAAAAGATTATTTCTCATCACAAGAAACAATAAAGAAAACTACTGCAATTTCATGGGGAAAATACAACAACACATGGATTGATATTTAAAATCAGGTTTACACATTCAACATTAACAAAAATCAAACAAAAATATAAAAAAAATATCTAAAAATCATCCCCAAGTAAATATACTAAAATTATTCTGAAGAATTCTTAACTCTCCTCACAATCTCACTCCAATAGACACACCCCCTCACCTAGAGAGACACACCACACATACACCTTCGTAGACCCTCACTTCAAGAGTAACCAACTTATGTTAACTCTAGAAATCTCAAAGGGTAACTTCAGAATCCCCTCCAAAATTCTTCAAAATACATTGCTTCTTAAAAAAAAATTGATTATGGTGCCTAGGTGCCTAACCGTTGTGCTTAGGCGCCACTTTTCTAGAAGCAATGAAATAACAGCGTGGCACCTAGGCGCTATGTGAAAATTTTCTTCTTATCTATATTTGACTTCAAATTGCTCTATTTAGTTTTGTTTTCTCCAATTGCTTAATCTATTTTACCTCTAACCAAAAATATAAAAACACCTTCCATTAAAGTGCAATATCACTAAAAATAAGCATTGAATATATAAAAAATAGCACATTTTCATTCATGTCAAAATTCCCCAAACTTTACTATTACTTGTCATCAAGTAACTCTACTATTTTATAAACCATATTCATGAAATTATGGTAGTGGGTTTTGTTAAAGATTCTTATAGTCTTAACTTATAAAAGAAATAGTGTAACTTTAGAAAAATTTTCAATAACTTAGGTAAGAACAAGGGTATAAAAAAATCTAGTAATCAAGTTAGGAATTTTGATTTTCGATTCATTTAAAAATTATCTGTATTTTGTTAGACTAATGAATTCTAGAAGAATTATAAGATAAAATTATATGGTAGCTCAATTAGTAAAGATTTGGCTAATGCATTTCAAAGTGATAATAAGCTCATAAATGTAATTAGGTTTCTTCCATTAAGATGATCAAGTGAAACCAAGTTTTAGTTAGGCATTTCATCAAGCTTCTTCCCACATATTTCTTTTCTACTTTTATTTTCCTTTTTTTTCTTTTATTTTTCTATTCTTTTAAGATCTTGTCAGTCCTTACTTTTTTCTTGTCAGGATTATTATATCTGGATAGCCTTTAATCATTTTAATTTTCAATATGCTCTTCCTATAGTTAAAAACTTATCACATTTCTTTACTTGATAATTTTTATTAGTTTTAAAAATAATTTTTCATAGTGTTTCAATTCTGTTTAATGTGTAAGTAAATGATTCCTAGTTTTTCAAAAGTACAATTTTCCTACTATAACAAGTAAAATCATATCCATATTCATTTATACTAGATATCATAACTATAGAACTACCCCTTATGACCAAAAAATTTACTTAAGTTTCTATAACATTCATAGAATCAAAAATATAATTGTCTAAAGATAACAACACTTATCATATGTCATTTCGAAATAAAATTTCAAATCATTCTATTGAGGACAAATAATGTTTAGCTTTTAAAAGTTTTTCTCTCTCTCCGAAGCTTAAATTTTTAAATATTTTACAACATTTAATACAAAAATGTAGGTAGAAAGAAACTTTTTCTAAATTATTTTCTATCAAGAGTCCTAAATAAGAAAGTATAAAGGTATAAATAGTAAATAACGGTGTGTAAAATTAAGTAAACCTAAATTAAACATATTATACCATGAAGAACTGCTAGGTAAAAGACTACTCTTTCACACAAGCAGACATATATATGAACTAGAGCAAGAAAACAGTTATGCAGTAAAAGCAAAAAGTACAAAATCCACAAAGCAGTAGTAACAAATAACAATATGTCCAGTATAATAACATAGTCATAAGAAGTAACACCTATACTCAAAATGATCTACTACTCTTCATCATCCTCATCCTCATCATCATCTTCTTCCATAAGATTCTGAAGATCATACTTTGTATATTATTGATAATAAGGAAACTCCATGTTATTATCTCCTTTAAGAATGTTAACAAAATAAGTATTGAAACTTTCCTCAAAATCACTTTTCCATGTGAGAAAAAAATCAATTGGTTCCAAATGATCTTCAATGTCTTGCACTTGACTCTGTACACATAATATATCATCTTATATCTCATGTACATGATCAAACATAATCTCTATGCTAGTAGGAGGATGTGTAGAGGAACGAGAGGTAGAGGCCCTAGAAGTAGAAGAAACACCTAAAAAACTAGGCCCAAGACCAAAATCAACATGTCTTCCATATAGATTCACATTAAACTTGCTTATAGGATTCAAGGGGTGTAGTAACTTCTCCTAAGTCTCAAAACTAATTTTGAACTTTTTACATAAAGTGATGATAACAGAAAGGGATCCTAACCTCAAAGTAGTACACCCTGTGGCATTATTAATAATGAATTTGTAGATTAGGGAGATAATATCATAAGCTTCATGGTATGGATACAAAAATTTAAGGTTACTCTCTGTTTACTGACTTCACTTAAATGATTCATAAGTAGAACTCTAACAGAAATGAAATGGTTCCATGCTTTTGAATGGGCATTCAGTTCAATGAATAAATTTTTCTCTAGGGATCGTTCTTTATTGTTTAAGCACCTTGCCCATCAGCCATAAACCTAAAAATTTCATTCAGTTTGTTGTTGGTTGGGGCAAAATTGGCATAATAGCAAACAGGAACATTTTTCAATATAAATAATTCATCGATACAAAATAGACTTAATGGTACCAACCTGCCACTGACAAAGACTAAACCTTGATGTAATTCTAGGAGATTAGCATAGAACTTTTTAATTATAGAAATAACTGCTCCAGTGGTAGTGTAATAGAACCTTTTCTAGCATCTTTGAATAATTACCTCTTCCACTTCACCACCAAGTGTGATAAATCCTCTTTTCTTAATCAGTTTATTTGATACAAGAACTACATTGTAATAGTTTTGAGCTTCTTTGTTTATGAACTTTTTTCTATCAAATACACCATTGCTTTTGCTTCCCTTGGCCCGAGGTCCAAAAGTATCTAAGAAATGATGATTCTTGCCTTTTTCTTCCTCAATGATCCCAGATGCCAAGATGATTACCCCTTATTAACATCATACAGGTTTATGGCAGTTTTAAGGGGGATGAAGTAGGTTCAAAAAGTGTTAGGGGCAGTTAATTGAACATTTCTGAACTCTGGTACTAGTCGCCAGTCTAGGTGCTTTGGCATCTATCTTTTTGTATCAGTGCTTTTAGGAGTCAAGTTTTGGCGCCTAGCTGCTAGTTCTAAAACTAGCAACACTTCTCCTAAGGTCCAATTAACACATCTCAATTTCATCTTGAACATTAATTTTATTGTTTTGTGCCTCTTCTCATCATGTAGGTCTCATTAACTCTCAAAACTTTCAAAATAACCACACAACTACACCTTGACAATGATAAAGAACAAAAATCAATCCACAAAGGTAACCATGGGTTGCCTCGCACTAGGTGCTAGGTTTAACATTAGTGGTCTGATGTATTTAATACTTAGCTTAGTTGACCATACATCAAAATTATATCAAATATATGTATATTTTCTCTTAAGTAAGCTTTCAATCTATGTTTGTTCACCTTAAATATTCTTACAGTTCTTCGATCATTAATATTCGCAGCACCATATGGATAGACTTATATTATAATAAATGGCCCAGACCACCTCATTTTAGTTTTTGGGAAATAATTTCAATCTTTTATTATAAAGTAAATCTTTTTCATATTCAAAATCTTTTTTTAATCATCTGGTCAAGATTAAATTTTAATATTTTTTCATATAAATTTTTGCATTCTCATAAGATTTATTTCTAATTTTCTCG
The DNA here is from genome assembly GCA_002079205.1 of Phalaenopsis hybrid cultivar. Lineage (NCBI taxonomy): Eukaryota > Viridiplantae > Streptophyta > Magnoliopsida > Asparagales > Orchidaceae > Phalaenopsis > Phalaenopsis hybrid cultivar. The sequence goes on from JXCR01143424.1 coordinate 9,965, forward strand.
AACTCATTTAAATGTAATAATCATTTCTCACCAGCATCTTTAAAACTAAAATTAAATTCTCTTACAACCCAATAAGCTTTATGCTCAAGTTCTACTCACAAATGATATGCCTTTCCAAGTATGAGCCTATATGGTGACATTTCTATTGGAGTTCTATATGCAGTCCTATAGGCCCATAATACATTATCAAGTCTAGCATACCAATCCTTTTTATTAGGAGTTACAATTTTTTTTGATGTTCTTTTAATTTCACGATTTGAAACTTTAGCTAGATCATTGGTCTAAGGATGATACACTGGGGCAACTTTATGTTTAATTGCAAATATTTTAATTAAATCATCATTCCCTTAATTTTAAAATAACTTTCCCCATCTGTAATGATCACTCTTGCCATTTCAAATCTACTAAAACTATTTTTTTAAAAAAAATTTCAAAGCTCTGAGCATCACAACGGGGCAAAGAAATAGCTTCAATCCATTTAGACACACAATCCAAAAAACTTAAATCATATATGTTTCACAAAGATAGTATAAATGGTTTCATAAAATCCAAACCCCATAAATAAAAAATTTCAACTTCTAAAGTAAAATTTAAGGGCATTTCATTCCTTTTAGAAATGTTGCATACACGTTGACATTGATCACATGTTTTTACATAATTACTATTATCCTTATATAAAGTAGGCCAATAAAATCTAGATTATAAGATCTTAAATGTAGTTCCATCATCTTCAAAATGTCCCTCAAACATAGAATCATGATATTTTTGAATAATTTCTTTTGTTTCTTTAAATGGTACACATCTTTGAATAACTTGATCCACACATTTCTTTTATAAAGAAGGGCGTCACAAAAGTAAGATTCGATATCATACATAATTTTTTTTGTTGTTGGTGTAATCTGACAGGTAAAACACCAATTATTACATAATTCACATTGCCAACATACAATGGAAAACACCACTCTTATACAACGTATAATTGTTCATCAAGAAAAATTTCATTAATTTCATCATCAAAATTACCATAATTTTTCTGTTCAAACCTTAAAAAATGTTCAGTAATTTGATCATTAAATCCCTTCTTCTCAATCACCTAAAAATTAAATTATAAAATTAACAATCATAATAATTTTTATTTAACATCTTTCTTAGTATAAGATATTTAATCGCAAAATGATCAGTATGAACTATAAATTTCATTCCAATTTGACATGGTCCAAATTTATCAAAATCATATACAGTTGTCAATAGTTCCTTTTCAGTAGTAGTATATTTTTTTTAGCTTCATTAGTGGTTTTATTGACATAGTATATAACATTAAAAACCTTATCATATTTTTGTCCTAACAAAACCCCAAAATCATAATCACATGTATCACACATTAATTTAAATGATTTTTCCCAATCAGGTGAAATAAATACAGATGAGGTGATTATTTTTTTTTATTAATTTAAAGGTATATAAGCATTCCTTTTTGAAATCAAATATCACATCTTTTACCAAAAGATGACATAAAGAATTGAGATTTTTTTAAATATCTTTAATATACGACAAGTACAAACTAGCATATCCTAGAAAACTCCTAAATCCTCTCACTACAATACGAAGAGGTAGATTAGAAATAACTTGTATTTTAGCTGGAACTGCTTTCATACAACTTTCAACAAATTTATGCCTTAAAACAATTCATTCTGAGATCATAAATTAACACTTTTCCCAATTGAGAACCAGATTTGTTTATTCACAACATTTTAAAACACTTTCTAAATAATCTAAAAAAGAATCAAATGAGGCTACCAAAATTGAAAAATTATCCATGAAAACTTCACTTCCTTTCTCAGTTATATTGTACAAAATGGAAATCATGCACCTTTGAAAGGTTGCATGTGCATTTCATAAACCAAAAGGAATTCTTCTTAATGTAAATGTTTTATAGGGACTTGTGAATGTCATCTTTTCTTATTCTTCAAGATATTTAGGTATGTGGTTGTATCCTTAGTATCCATCCAAAAAATAGAAATATAAATGACCAACTAGCTTATCCAACATTTGGTCCATAAATGGTAGAGGAAAGTGATCTTTCCTTTTGGCGAGGTTGACTTTTCTATAATTAATACATATTCACCACAAAGAGACTTGTCTAATTGAATTTAATTCATTTCATTCATTTACAGCTACAGTGACTCCCTCTTTCATAGAAACACATTGAGTTGGACTAACCGAAACACTGTCAGAAATAAGATAGATGATTCCAGCATCTCACCACTTTAAAATTTATTTTCTTACAACTTCTTTCATGAGAGGATTCGATCTCTATTGAGGATCTTCTCTAGGTTTATATTATCTTCCATTAAAATTCTATGCATATAAATTGAAAAGCAAATACCTTTAATATCTGTTAACGTTCATCCAAAGGCTTTCTTATAATATCTCAAAGTTTCCATTATTTTTTCTACTTGAATTTGAGTCAATTATGAGGATATTATAACATGTAGTGTTGATGAGTTTCCTAGAAAAGCATACTTTAAATGTGTAAGGAGCACCTTCATCTCAAGTTCAGGAGGTTCTTTAATAGAAGGAATAAGAGGTTTACTATTTTCTGTAGCATCTAAAAGCTTAAACCTTTCCTGAACCTAGTCTAAATCGTCATTCATTATCTTAATAGGCTTATTTTGGTAATAAGTGTCATTTTCATGCTCTAGCACTTGTTGTCCTATTTTAACTTCACAAAATTCTCTAAATTTTCTATTACTTAAATAATCAATAATCTTCATTCTGTTACACCAATATTCTCTTTCCTTAGTTGGATACTTCAGTTACTTTAACACATTGAAAATGACTTCTTGGTAATTAACACATGTGGTTAACCCTCCTTTATGTTCATCTATCAAAGCTCATCTAGTAGCAAAGAAAGTTCTCCCTAAAATTATTGGTCTTATTAACCTCCTCCATATTTAATGCAATGAAATCTATAAGGAAGATAAATTTATCTACCTTCACTAGTAGATTTTCTATAACTCCATTCATATATATGATTGGTCAATCAGCTAATTGAGGGGCTAAAGTTGTGAGAGAAATCTCTCCTATGCCTAACCTTGTAAATATTGATAAGGTAATGAGGATAATGCTAGCTCTTAAATTACATAGAGCTTTTTTGACCACCAAAACATCATGTTATTTATGCCTTCGCTAATTCATGTCATCTTGTCATTCATTTGATATCGTTATTAAAATGAGTCACCACTATGTTTATCTATTTTATTACCCTATTCTCCAAGTAACCTATTCTCATATGTTAAAAAACTAGGAGAAGGAAGAAAAAGGCTAACAATAGAAAAAATGAGAAAAACAAATGTCGAGATGATCTTCATTATGGTAGACATTATAAAAAAAATAATTTCTCGCATAAGGAAAACCAAATGAAAAACTCTATAACAAAAGATTTAAGTATATTACCTTTTCTGAGTTCTTCATTCTCTTATAATAGTAAGCTCCTATGGTTAATTACATCTCAAATAGTCAAGACTATCTAAGAAAACTCCTAATTAACTTTAACACTTATTCTTCTAGGAAATGTTAAGGATAAAGAAAGAAACATCAATTGTTTATTCCTATAGTAATAGGTTTCTAAGAATCTGATTCTACCCTAAAGGTTTTGTTTTATTTATTTTGCTTATGTCATGTCTTGTTGTTTTATTTTTTTCTTTTTTTGTTTTGTTGTTATCATTTTTTTAAGGTGTTTTGTTATTATCATTTTGTTTTCATTTTTTTATTTTTTTGATATGTTTTATTTTATGATTTCCTCAATTTATTTTTCTTGTTTGTTTTTATTGTTGTTTTGCGGTTTACCTTTTCCAGTTTAAAATGTCATCCTACATGTTGGCACTATTTTGGTTGATGAGTTGCCCGTAAGAAGTTGTCGGTCACTGGAAACAAAATCTCGCCGCCCGCTTTAGAAGGAAGTTTTAATTTACATTTATATTTAGTTTTAGAAAAATATGAAATCAAACTGACCTCATATTTTTATAGTTTAAATGAAAGAGCGTTATACCTCAAATCTATATCAATCCCGAAGGATAAACACAAGACTTGAGGATGAGGCTCGATCAAATAAATTAAGAAATATATGACATCTGTTTGGACTGTGAAACCATTTTATTTGCCGATAATTTCCCCTATTTAATATGAAGAGTTAAATAGGGTTTATATTAGGCTGGGTTCGAGAAAAGCTTCCTATAAGTGCAAGCCCCTATAGTTAATTACATCTTAAATGACCAAAGTCACCTAAGAAAACTCTCGATAAGGGTAAGCCCCTATAGTTAATTACATCTTAAATGACCAAAGTCACCTAAGAAAACTCTCGATAAAATGAGAAATATTATCTTCAAGGAATTTCAAAGGGTAGGACTCTTCAACGAAATCGGACGTAGAGTAGAAATATTATCTTCAAGGAATTTCAAAGGGTAAGACTCTTCAACAAAATCGGACGTAGAGGTGAGAAATATTATCTTCAAGGAATTTCAAAGGGTAGCTTCTTTAACGAAATCGGACGTAGAGGTGTGAAAGGGGATTGGTTCAAATTTGGAACATTTTATTTTTCAATGAGATCGGACGTAGAGGTGTGAAAGGGGATTGGTTAAAATTTGGAACATTTTGTTGTAGAGTCCAAAGAAGGAAGAACTAGGGGATGTCATGGATCCAGAGGATAACCTCGCTTCAGTTTTGAGGAGAAATCATTAAGTGTTTCATCCTGCCAATTTTATTAGTTAGGGCTTACATTTGTGTTAAATTGTCACACAAATAGCCTGAAAGATGTAAGGGTTTAGGTCATCACGGATGACAACCTCAAAATCTTAAGACAAGTTAGGGCTTATATTGTATAGCAGGGTTATACAAAGGACTAAAGATATGGTGAGGATTTACGTTGCATAAGCAAGCAACCTTGAAGTCCTATGGCTTTGTTGTTTATATCTAAGGAAGGAAGATTGGTTTAGTTGGGGAAGATAGGTTTTGTTGTTAAAGATGGCCGTGCTGCCCACCATGCTAGCTCCAAGCTCCTTACCGTGACGAGTTTGAGTTTTCTAGTGTGTCAAGTTATGATGTTAAATCAGGCAGCCCTATGGTTGATGTTCTTTAAATTTTAAGGGGGCATGTTATAGTTGATTAGTGCAACACTGGTTAGGATCCTGGGGTTCCCTTGTTCCGGCACCACTTTTTTATATTGGATTCACTTAGTCCAAATGAATTTACTAAAATCAACTTAATGAGTTCCATAATTTCATTTAGACAGTGGGAAGCCTCGTTAGCAACTGTAGGTTAGCTCCTCCGAGGAACTCCAGATCAACTGATAAAGACGTATTAATTTAGTTGAAGTTGTAGTTTTGTGTGATGTTTGTGATTAAATTTTGAGTCATTTTATATTTTGAATATTGTGGAGGTGAAGTTTATCTTGGTTGATTTTCGCTTTAGTTTTGGTTTTAATTTTGGTTTTGTGGCTATCCTAATAGTTTTAGTTTTCATGTAGGGTGGTGTCATTGTTTAGCAAGCAAATTTACAGGTATAAAAGTACAATATGAAAGTACAAGAAAGATGACGCTAAAAACTTTAAAAGCTTACCTGGCGAGTCTTCTCGTTCCACCACCTGAAACTTAAAAGGTATGTTAAGGAAGTTTATATGAAATAGGGAAGTAAAATTTTGATGACCTATCTATCCCTTGGTCATATCTAGGTGGGCACTTAGGAGTTTAATTTTGGATGATGTTGTCAAGCAAAATAGATTAAGTTTAGTAGATCTCTGAGGTATCCAACAGGTTAAGAGGAAGAAGCAGTTTCATGCTTCCCTCTTATCACCTGGTGAAAAGCCTCGAGCTCATTTAAACTTATTATGTTGCTTAATAATTCATCCTATGAACACCTTAATACTTAATGAGCATTGATGTATCATTTATCCCTAAGATTAAGGTAATTATCATCTGTAATTTAATTTTAAAGATTATGTGAATGAAGACCCTTAAAGAGGCAAGTTAGTGTTATTGGAACACTTAGCCAAATTTTGGTACTAATTGGGCTTGTAGTTTTTGAAAGATGTTCTAATTTTCAACAATATTTACTTTTCTAATCCTCCTTTAAATGAAACTTGATTTAGCCTAAGTCACTACTAAGCCCTTAAGACCTATGTGAGTGCCTTAATTAGTTTTGAAAAGGTTAAGCTTTAGGTGGTCATGATTCATGATTTGAATTTTATTTGAAAATCAAAAAGGGGTATTAAATTAATTAATTATTAACTTTAAAAGTCATACCGCTAAGTCCTGAGTTCATTTTATTTTAATAAGCTTCCAAATTTTAATAATTTAGAAACTTATTAACTTATCCTTTCAATTAAGAAAGTGATGTTGCCCAGGGTCAACCCCAAGGTCCAACAGTCCTAAGGGTGACTCATCTTGAGTTCCCCCCATAGTGACCCCACCTACTAAGTGCTAGAGGTTAGGACCAATATGTGGAGTTTCAAGTTGAGTAGAGAAGAGTTTAGAATTTCTAATGGTGAGGGTTCCTTGTCTAGTACTCTAAGAATAGTCAATAAGAAATACTTATGGCTAGACCTTAGGCTACTAAAAAGGAAAAAAAACTGAACCTCATCCAAAAGTGAGGTCAACAAATGGACCCCTAATATGTGTGGTGTGTTGGGCAAGCAAACCACGCATATTGGCATTGACCGACGAGATCAACAAAACCAATAAAAACTTCTAAGTCCACAAACAATCAAGGAGTAAGGACTCTCACTGGGGATGGGAGAGTGAATTTTGAGTTATGAAATTTCAGGTATTTATAAAGGATGGGAGTCAGTATGTAAGTGCTGACCCCAAGGTGTGAATTAAAATTTGGGTACCAATCCCAAAATAAGAATCCGATGTCATAATCCATTTAAGGTTGTCTTGAACCTTATTTCAAAAGATGAGAATAGGATTGTGTGGGAGGACCAAATCAAGATAGAAAATATAGAGGCTCATATCTGGCTCAAAAAGTGTAATAACAGTGTAGAAGACGACAACCATTAAGGATATGTCTCCAGAAAAAAAGGACTGTACCAGTTAAAGTTACAACTGGGGAGTTATATTCAAATTGACATGTGACAGAGAGAATATATATGTCATGTTAGGAAGGAAAGCGCTAGGACTTACATCTAACCCAAACGATGACGAAGAAAATGTTTGCTACATTGAGAAGGAAAGCACTAGGACTTGCATCCAACTCAATAGGTAATAAGAAAATATGTGTGTCACGTTAGGAAGGGAAACACTAGGACTCATATCCAATCCAAGAGGTGACAAGAAAATATGTGTGTCACGTTAGGAAGGAAAGCACTAGGACTTACATCTAATCCAAGAGGTGACAAGGGAATATGTGCATTACATTGAGAAGGAAAGTACTAGGTCTCACATCCAACTCAATAGGTAACAAGAAAGTATATGTGCTACATTGAGAAGGAAAGCACTAAGACTCACATCCAACTCAAGAGATAACAAGAAAATATGTTTGTCACGTTAGGAAGGAAAGCACTATGAATCACATCTAACATAAGAGGTAACAAGAAAATATGTGCGTCACGTTAGGAAGGAAAGCACTAGGACTCACATCCAACCCAAGCGGTGAAAAGAAATATGTGCGTCACGTTAGGAAGGAAAGCACTAGTACTCACATCCAACCCATGAGGTGACAAGGGAATATATGCGTTACATTGAGAAGGAAAGCATTAGGACTCACATCCAACTCAATAGGTAACAAGAAAGTATATGTTCTACATTGAGAAGGAAAACACTATGACTAACATCCAACTCAAGATGTAACAAGAAAATATGTGTGTCACACTAGGAAGGCAAGCACCAGTACTCACATCCAACCCAAGAGGTGACAAGAAAATATGTGTGTCATGTTAGGAAGGAAAGCACAAGGTCTCACATCCAACTCAAGAGGCGACAAGAAAATATGTGTGTCACGTTAGAATGGAAAGCACTAGGACTCACATCCAACCCAAGAGGTGACAACGGAATATATGTGTTACATTGAGAAGGAAAGCACTAGGACTCACATCCAACTCAATAGGTAACAAGAAAATATGTGTGCTACATTGAGAAGGAAAGCAGTAGGACTCACATCCAACTTAAGAGGTAACAAAAAAGAATATGTGCCACGTTAGGACGGAAAGCACTAGGACTCACATTCAACCCAAGAGGTGACAAGGGAATTTATGCATTACATTGAGAACAAAAGCACTAAGACTCACATCTAACTCAATAGGTAACAAGAAAGTATATGTGCTACATTGAGAAGGAAAGCACTAGGAATAATATCCAACTCAAGAGGTAACAAGAAAATATGTGTGCTACATTGAGAAGGAAAACATTAGGACTCACATCCAAATCAAGCGGTAATAAGAAAATATGCGCGTCACGTTAGGAAGGAAAGTACCAGGACTCACATCCAACCCAAAAGGTGACAAGGGAATATATTTGCTCTTATGCAGAAAATATGCAGATTCACACTTGGGAATTCATGGGGAATATGTGAAAAGAATATGAAAATATGTGAAGGAATCAAAATTTAGGTACTGATTCAGAAATGAGAATTGAATTTTAGTTATCATTTTTGAAAAGAGAGTCAAAAGACAGGGACCGACCTCAAAGATTAAGAATAGGATGCCATGCTCCATTAAAAGGGGTCTTATACCAATCACGAAGATGGCGAGTCAAAATTTGGGTGCTGACTACGAGAGTCATATGAAAACAGTGTAGAGAGTTTGTGAAGTTGAATTTGCAGAAATGCATCAAGTGAAAAGGTTGATTTTGTTGAAGAAGACTTGTAGAGTTTTGCGTGGTTTTGTGCAAAATGTGAAATTTTGCGGGGATGTGAAGAGAGTTATAGTAGATAAAGATGGTTGTGCTACTCGCACAGAAAGTAAGAAACTCTGAAACTGAGAGAATCCTCTCAAAAACTTCATTTTCATTTCTTGTTGTTTTTATCACATTTAACTTTTCAAAATATGTCTTTAAAATTTTAATTTTAATTGGTTGATTTTTATAAGAAATTTGTTTTATTGTTTATTCATTTGAGATTATTTTTATTAGAATTTTATTTATTGCTAAAGGCTTGTTGTTTCATTCTTCGTTCATTGAAATTCTGAACCAACACGTTTTTCATGGCTTCTATCCATCGCACAAAAAGGCAACTGACAAAAAGGCACATTTTTAGAGAAATTTCAATTAATTTGCTTCAATAAAGATGTCACAGACCAATTATAGGCTAACACCTAAAGAGATACAATATATAGTCCATGTTGAAGTACATCCAGAACAGCTTATGCCATGAAGACATTGTAGGCTGAGTATATCAGATACATATCATGTTGCTATAAAAAAGAAAGTGAACCCTCTGACCATCAGTATCAGGTACGACGAGCCCCCTATCGAGCATAACTTCTAAGCCATGCTCCAAGAAAAGAGTTCCTTTGCATGTACTTAGAGGTACAACCCTCTCATAGCTTGTACGGCAATAGCTCTTTCAGTTCCGGGTCTGGCTAAAATCCATATGGTATTTTGTTGTCGTCCATCCTACGAAAGGTCATGGACACCTTACGGTGTCGTACCCCTTGAATGCAATGTTTGGCAACATCTGCCCAATTTCCTTTCAGAACCAAAACTGAACCAACTGACAGTGAAATCTCTACAGTTCCTTTGAACTCTCCAGGGCCAACAGAGTCAATCTATTTCCCATATAATATATTGCTCTGTTGACCTCACTTTTGGTTGAGGTTTAGTTTTTCCTCTTTAGTAGCTTAAGGTCTAGCCATTGACTTTCCTATTGAATATTCATAGAAAACTAGATATGGAGCCCTCACCATTAGAAATTCTACCATCTTATTTACTCAACTTGAAGTTCCACATATTGGTCCTAACCTCCTAGCACTTAGTAGGTGGCGTCCCTGTGAGGGAAACTAAAGATGAGTCACCCTTAGGACTGTTGGACCTTAGGGTTAACCCTGGGTGTTGGTCTGGAGCTAGGGCACTCACTACACTCATCTACATTCACATTCACTCACAACCCTAAACTCAAATTTCTAGTCTAGGTCCCTTGATCTTTTTGGGATACTCATGTAGATGGTCCCCTAAACCTACCAGCCATATGGCTATGGTTTAACTAAGACCACTATATAGAGGACCCAAAATGGGATTTCCTTCAGTCCATGTCTCATTTAGGGTGACTAGTTACCCAATCCTATCAAAAATACCCATCTTGACCTTTTACCCCTAAACACCCCCAAATTACCAAAATACCCCTCCATAAACCAAAATTCCTAAAAATTCCAAAAAATTCCTATAAAATTGCAATAAATCCAAAACATTCCCAATTTCATTTGTCTCAACTACCACATGACCTAGTTTGGCCAGTTTGACCATCTTTAACTAAAACCCTCAAATTTGTCTTTAAGGGCCCAAATTTCTCCAAATTCAACTCAAATGTCCATTAATTTGGTCTCAATTGATCCCATTTCCAATCCTAAACTCAAATTAATTTTTTATATGGCCAATATAAACCAAATACAAGCTTAACTGGCCCATGATTTGAGCCCAATTGTGATTTAGATCAAAACCCCCATATGACCTAATCTTACCAAATTGAACTTATAGCATAGTCAATTGATCCCAATTAATGTTGCAAAATCTTTATAAAATTCTTATACATCAAAATCAACCATCAATAGACCTTGGTGAAGCCTCAAATGCATTTGATTTTGGCCTAAATCCAGAATTCCCAAATTTAGCCCCAAATTGGCTAAGTCCTCAAATTTCACCCAATTGATTGCCTTTACCCCTAAATTGGCACCCAAGTCATGTTGAAAACTCTTCATGGGGTCCCTATTGACCATTTAAAACAATCAATTTGGACTTAGGCCAAGGCTAACCCAAGCTAGACCCAAGCCTAGCCCAACATGACCAAATTGACTAAAATTCAAAATTCCCTCAAATTGACCTGCAATTGAGCTCAAAACCACTTCCATCCTTCACCAAAGTTATTCCTTATGATCATATATAGCAAATGAAACATTCATTTGGGCCAATTGACTTGGCTAACCTAGCCCAAACCCAAGTTTTGGTCATTTTCAACCACTTGGACACATGCACTAAATGTGACCTAACCACCCTAAAGTCACCAAATTAACTCCATCACAACCATTATCTGGACTTAGTGACCAGTACAAACACCATGAAACCACCTAAATCAAGCATGGACTAAAGGTTCCCAAAATCAAGGGATATTATTTCCAAAAATGCATGTGCTTAAGATATCCTTACCAAAATTAGGTATTATTGCACTAAATTGCCGTGACATATTTCCTTGGGTTCCTCGAGCTCCTAGCCACCTTCCCCTGGCCGGTACATCCACTTGTATTTATACCTCTATTTCTTGCGACTGGCGTTTCTGCATTGCGTCCTGCAAAGCGAAGCATCTTGCAGTCATTCATTATTGGTGGCTACTAAGCCTCTAGCTGGTGTAACTATCATGGAGGGCAGATGGTTGGGCCCTTCCATCGATCTCCTATATTATCACGTTATTGCCTTTGTGTGATGAATTATCTTTGGCAGTCACCCTCAGCAGTGAAGGCAATCCCTCTTTCTCCCTGCAGCTGACTACATTCATGAGAGGACCTTCGTATTTCAGGTCAACCTGATTAAAGTCCGTGTTGAAGTCTATGGTACTGCCCTGCGGTGCCATTTCTTCATTTAGTGCGAGACTCCAACCATCATTGAAATCAATGATTAGCCTCTGTCCTGACATTTTCCTGCAAACGACAGGAAAAATGTTAGTGGGCCGAAACTTGGCATGAAGAAGAACAAAACAAATTTTTTATTGAGGTAAATTTTAGCTTATTATAGTGAAATTAATTGTTTACTTATATATGAATTTTGTTTAATTTAGTGGAACATTAACTTCAAAAGTGGAAAGGAGAAAATTAGAAGTTTAAAATTTTTTTTTCAAAATTTTCATTATATTGAGGTTAGTTACAAAAATTTTACCCGATCATGGACATTTGACCACATAGATAACCCCAAAACAATCAAAGTTTCAAAGTTTCAAAGCAAGCAAAGGCAAGCGACATCAAGTTACAGAATAGGTTTTCATATATCGTCCATTTATTGGTAACATGGGTCTTTTGCCCTGGAAGTCCACTAACTGGTAGGCTCCTCGTGTGTAGACCTTTTCAACGACAAATGGTCCCTCCCAAGTCGGCTCAAATTTTTTGCCAATTTTGCGGCGTGCAAGAATAGGCCTTTTGAGCACTAGTATGAGGTCACCAACTTTGAATGTCCTTTGGCAGACTAATTTATCATGGGCCTGTACCATCTTTGCCCGATAAAGCTCCATATGTTGTTGTGCTTGTAGTCATTTTCCCTCAAGACTTTATGTTCTTCAAGTCTGAGTTTTGCACTTTTTCCTGTTGTGAGTTGGTTTGCAACAATAACTCTTAGTGACGGTGTCTGGATTTCTAGTGGTAGGACGGCCCCGGACCCGTACACAAGTATATAGGGTGTACACTGAGTGGGAGTCCTGAAAGTTGTATGGTAGGCCCACAAGGCTTCTAATAGTTTGTTGTGCCAATCTCTTTTTTTTAAGCTAGTGCTTTCTTCAAAATCTGTACCAATGTTTTGTTGAAGGCTTTAATCAGACCATTTGCTCTGGGATAGTAAATCGTAGAGTATCTCCAATCTATCTCATGTCTTTTGACAAAATTATTAATTTTGGTGATTTTGAAAGTTGTCTCATTGTCATTAATTATTCTTTGTGGTACTCAAAAATGGTAGACAATTTGACTTTTGAAAAATTGAAGGACGGGTTGTGTCATAACCTTACATAATGATACTATCTCTGCCCATTTGGAGAAGTAATCTATAGCGATAGGTATAAACCTGTGTCCTTTGAAAGATGGAGGGTCTATCGGACCTATTATGTCTGTGCCTTAACACACGAATGACCATGAGGCAACAGTTGGGTGTAGCACATTTGGAGGCTAGTGTAAGACCACCCCATGCACTTGGCATTAGTGACATTTTCAGGTTGTATCCATGCAGTCAGACATCATTGCTGGCCAATAATACCCGAATCTTTTGATCTTCATTTTCATTTTTGGCCTTGACTAGTGAGCGCCACACAATCCGACATGTACCTCTTTGACAATATTCTGTGCTTTGACTCTGCTCAAACACCGTAGCCACATCTGGTTGAATGATCTTCTGTATAAAACGTTTTTCATCAAGGTGTAAGACATAGCCCTTCTTGTGATATGATGTGCTTCAGACTTGTCTTCTGGCAACTTTTAAGCATACAAATATTCTATTAATGTCTTGCGCCAATCTTCATTGATGTCTGCAACTGTATTTATTATTTCTTCTTTTTCGAGCTTGTGTAGAGTTTTGAGGTCGATCTTAGACAAGACTTATTTTCCTTGCACTGTGATTTCAATAGAATCCTCCGGGGGACATGCTATTTCCTTAGTAAGTTTTGCTAGAGCGTCGGCATGGGCATTATCTACCATAAAAATCCAGTAGAAAGTTACATCAGGAATCTGCTCTAGGAGCTTCATCATGTACTGATGGTATTCTACTAACCTTGGTTTCAAAATTCTATATTGTCTGGTGACTTGCTGGATGATGAGTTGGGAGTCGCCATAGATGGCAATGTTTGTTATATCCATTGAGATTGTCATTCCTAATACGGTGATTAAAGGTTCATATTCTGCTTCATTGTTGGGGCATGACTCTCTTAAGTGGTATGAGAACCTCATCATACCCTTATCTGGTGTGATAAAGATTAAACTGATCTCTATTTTGCCTGGTATAACTATGTCTGATCATTTCTTTTCTGGCAGATGAAGTGCCATCGAAGTACATTTCCCAGCATTGCACATAAAAGAACTCCATTTGTAGTATTTGCTCTTCTGTTAACTCATCGTTGAGAGAGGGCCCAGTTGACAGTGGGTGTGCAGCGAGAAAGTCTGCTAGTATCTGTCACTTGATTGCATGGAGGGGAACAAAAGTTATATCAAATTGTAATAACATCATTGACCATCTTGCTAGACATCCAAAGACTGTTGGTCAAGTCATTAGATATTGCAATGGATTAACTTTCGAGATCAGGCTAATCGTATGAGAAAGCATATAATGTCTAAGCTTTTGGGCAGTGAAAATCAATGCCAGATAATGCTTCTCAATAGGTGGATACCTTATCGCCATCGGTATTAGGCGACGACTCAAGTAGTAGAGTGCATTTTCTTTACCCTAATCATTGACTTTGACTAAGAGGGCTCTAAGAGAGTCATCTAAGGGCACAATATAAAGTATCAACGATTTCCCTGGGATAGGGGCTACCAAGATAGGAGGTTTCACTAGATATTGTTTAACATGTTCAAAGGCCCGCTGACATTTCTCTTCCCAAAAAAATTTGGCGTCTCTATTAATTAATACCGAGAAAGGCTGACACCTACCTGAGAGATTAGAAATAAAGTGTCTCATATATGCCAACTTCCCCTGGAAGGAATGTAGTTGTTTTAAGGTTTTAGGATGAGGCATTTCAAAGATACCTTAATTTTATCCAGATCAATCTCGATTCCGCGATGACGGACAACAAATCCCAGAAATTTCCTAGAGGTAACGCCAAAGGAGCCCTTTAAGGGATTCATTTTAAGGTCATATTGTTGTAACCATTCAAACCCGTTCCTCAAATCATACAAATGGTCTATTTTTTATTTACTTTTGATGACCAAGTCATCCACATAGCATTCTACTTGGTTGTGAATGAGGTCATCAAAAATCTTCGTCATTGCACGCTGATATGTTGCTCCGGCGTTCTTTAGGCCGAATGACATCGCTGTGTAGCAGAAAATTCTGATTGGTGTTCTGAAGGTTGTAAGTGCGGCATCCTTAGGAGCCATCTTGGTTTGGTTGTATCCCGACAATCCATCCATGAAGGAAAAAAATTCATGTGGTGAAGCGATATCCACCATCATCTCATGTATGGGTAGTGGAAATTAATCTTTTGAACATGCCTTGTTCAAATCTCTGAAGTTGACACAAGCACGGATCTGTTAGTTTTTCTTCTTAATTGGTACAATGTTAGCCAACTCTGTGGGGTACTGCTCTTCTCTCACATAGTTGGCGCCTATTAATTTCTTCACCTCGGCGATGACTTGTTACTCTATTTTGAGGCGCATTTTCCTGGGAGCTTGTTTTACTAGGTATATATTCTTGTCCTCTCCGAGTTTATAGACTGCAACTTTTGTGGACAGTCCTGGCATTTCATCGTAGCTCAATGCAAAATAATCTTTGAATTCTGTTAAAACTTTGATCAATTCTGAATGTTCTCCGTCATTGAGTAGAGAACTTATAAATGTAGGTCGGGGTTGTTCTTCAGTCCTGAGGTTAATGTATTTCAATTCATCAATGGTAGATTTAATTTCCTCCCCAATTTTGGAGGAGCATCTTTTATTAGTTGATCAACAGAGTCATCCTCTATATCGAGGCAATCCTCTTTTGACTCACTAGTAACAACCATGTAAAATTCAGAATCATCGACTGGTCTGACTGTACCAAATCTGATACCCTCTTTTGAACTTGGAGTTTGACTATTACCATTCCATAATTTTTCAAAAAGTTGAAATTTATCTTTTGGCATTTGTTTTGGTAAGTTTCCTTGTTAAATTAACTTTTGAACACAAGGCGAGAAGTAACCAAAAGGCAATTCCATTAATTCATTAGGTTCATCATCCAAATTTACATGTTTTTCAACCTCAGCGAAAGTAGAAGTATGGTAAAATTTGATCGGCTTTGAACCAACACTACAGACTTCCTTGACTTCTAAACTCTCGATTTTTTGAGGGAGAATCAAAGTAAGGGTCACAACATTCACATAGTAGTTTATCCGATCATACATTATTTCATATTCATTCTTTTCAGTATCTTCTAGGGATTTCTCGTACTGAGGTTTCTTCTGTCTTGTCATCTTTATCTCATCTTCAGAACTGTCTTCATCACCAACATTGATGGTTGGTCTATTTTGTTCAACCATTAAATGGATCCTTCCTCATCCACGTTCCCGGCCTCGACCACGGGTGCGCGAACTAAAAGAACCTTCACCAACACATTGTAAGGGAGTAGTGGAAGATCCTTGAAGCAAAGTTGAATGGCCTCCTCTTTGTAATTCTTCTAAATCTTTATCTTTGTTTGTGATAACTTCACGAGAGAAGGCAATCCTCTTTACAGGCGCGTAGTAGACAACATCTTCGAGGATACAAATTTCATGCACTGAAATTTGTTGTAGGTCTCCTTTGATGCAACTTTCTTGACCATCTTTGCAGTATTTGATGCATTGGTGTAGAGATGATGGAACCATATTGTGCGGGTTGACCCAACAGAGCGTTAAAAGAGGTCTCGGCGTCGATGATATGAAATTTAGTAGTTTTCACGAGTTCTCCAACCTTCTTAGGTAATGTAATTGATCCAAGGGCTCTTTCTCTCTTTTGGTTGAATCCTCTTAACATCATTTTATCGGTCGCAAGCTCTTGAGCTTCAATATCCAATAGGTCAATGTTTGTAGGCTCATCAAGTTAAGAGATGCTTGCAAATAATCCACATAAACTTGAAAAATTTGATTCTCTGTCTAGGGACCTCCTCTCACTTTTGAAAAATCAAGGAATGTTCCCTAAGATAGAGGAAACAACATGCTAAAATTTCAAGCCATTGTGAGATTACTATATACATGGAGAATCAAAACATCCAAATCAGTGTTTAATTAATTAAGAAAAAGTATGCATTAAATGGACTCCAAATCATTTCCAAATTATTCTCCTCTGTTCACTGAGCAAGAGGGTATTTTTATTTTATTTTTATGATTTTTTTACACCAAGATATGAATTTTTAAAGCTAAAGATCATTTTCTGATTTTTTAAATTCTCTATTTATCTATTTAAACGCGCGGTGATAACTGTATCCTAGGCAGCTCCGAAAACACGCGTGTCGTGCTCTAGTTGGACGCCGCCATCCACGTAGTCACTGACTCAACCCATGGTTCATGTAAGGAAACACTATCCGGCTCGAACTCCTCTGTCCATCCGATGCGCATGTGATCGAACGACTCCCCATCAACGTCCTCAATAGAGTGATCCTGCGACCATCCATATTAAACCCCTAACATCACAACCTAAACTCAACCAAATCACCTCAGGTTTGATCCTATAGACTCATCTAAGTGAGACGAACATATCTATACGATAATCATGCAATTAAACTAAGCCTAATTAGATGTAGAATCAAAATAGGCTCGGGAGGAGGAGAGGTTCAATACCTTGGCTCTGAGATGGGAAGCTTTGATCTGAAAGTCTCGACATGTTCGTTTGGGTCCAAAGAAGCTAGGGATTAAGCCTCTTACTATGGTGAAATGTCTCTACCCAAATTTGACTAAGGCCAATTTCAGGTGTTGATCAAAGTACATACTAGGGGATCTTTGGAAGGGTATTTGTTGGGGCTTTAGCTTCTTTCAAAGTTGTTAAGGTGTGGGTGAGTTTAATTTGAGTTTGGTAGAGTTTAGAGGGGTGGAGAGATTTGTCCTGTCTCCGACAAGGTTTTGAGCTAACAAATTTGGCTCCGGTAAGGAGATTCAGGGCAATGTGGTGGTTGGGTTGCACTGAGGATGTCTCAAAGAGGCTTTAGGATCAAGTTGGGGAAGTCTCTTAGAGAAATTTTCAGCTCTTCCTCAATGGCCATGGAGGGGAGCATTTTGTAAAAATGGCCTTAGGCTTGCTGCTATGGCCAATTAGGGGGTGAAATGTGGTGCCTAGGTGGAGGGCAGAGTGGCTCTAAGCTTCAACTTGGATGAGGTGGCTTCTAGGTTTTAATTGAATTTAATCCCATGGGGGTGGCTCTTGATTTGGCCATTTTCCGGCCACTAGGAGGGTCAATTTGAAGGATTTTTGAAATTTGATCATTTTTGGCATGTTGGGCTAAACATGGGTCTAGGTTGGGCTAGCCTTCGGTTAAGTCCAAATTAAATGGTTCATATGATAAAGAGAGATTTTGTGAAGATTTTTTATGAAGGGATGGAGTGCAAATTTTGGGGCTAAGGCCATCAATTTGGTGGGATTTTGAGACATGGTCACTTTGGGGTAAATTTGGGGCTTTATGGACTTGGGTTGAAATCAAATGAAATTGGGGCTTCAACAAGGCCACTAGAAGGTTAGATTTGATGTTTAGGAATGTTATGAAGATTTTTAAACACAAATTGTGGCAAATGGTATAGGACATGGGTTCAATTTGGTGGAACCAAGTCATAGGGCCAAAATTGGATTTTTCGTTTAGCTCAAAATTGGGTTCAAATCATGGACCAATTGGGCTTGGATTTGGTTTATATTGGTCACATAAAGAGTGGATTTGAGTCTATAATTGAAATTGGGGTAAATTGAGTCCAATTTGATAAACATTTGGAGTGATTTGGGGAAAATTTGGGCCTTTAAAAGAAAATTTGGGGGTTTTGGTCAAAGATGATCAAATTGGCCAAATTGGATCATGTGATAGTTGAGAAAAATGAAATAAGGAATATTTGGGGGGGTTTAGGAATTTTTTGGGATTTTTCGGAAATTTTGGAATTTTGGGGTAAGGAGGGGTTTTTTGGTAATTTAGCCAATTTTCATTATTTTGGGTAGTATGGGTGTTTTCAAGGTGTTTAAAATGATTTTTGAACCAATTTTGGGTATTTTGGGTAGATTTAGGAATTTTGGTCAAATTTGGGGTCCCAAAGGTATCTAGGTAATTTGGGGGAATTTAGGGGCAAAAGGATAGGTTAGGTATCTTGGTAGAGTTAGAGTGCCAACCTCCATCAATAAGCCATGGACCAATGGAAACCCCATTTTGGGTGCTTTATGTAGTGATCTTAGCCAAACCCTAGCCTAGGGCTAATGGGTTTATGGGACCACCTACATGAGTCTCCCAAAAGTATCAAGGGACCAAAGCCAAGAAATTCTGGGTTTTGGGTAGTGAGTGATTGTGAGTGCAATTATGTACCTTAAGCCCTAGACCAACACCCAGGGTCAACCTTAAGGTCTAGCAGTCCTAAGGGTGACTCATCTTAAGTTCCTTCATACTGATCCTACCTACTAAGTGCTAGAGGTTAGGACAAATATGTGGAACTTTAAGTTTACTGGAGAAGAGTTTAGAATTTCTAATGGCGAGGGCTCCTTGTCTAGGTTTCTAAGAATAGTCAATAGGAAAGTCCTATGGCTAGACCTTAGGATAGTAAAGAGGAAAAACTAAACTTCAACCAAAAGTGAGGTCAACTGTACAAAACAAAGTTAGCACTCCCTATAACATGCAAATTAAATCTAAAGTGTAATTTGTTTTATCTCTTTAGGAAACCTATTAAACAGAACATGATTGCCTTGAAATCATGTTTACATTTGTCAATTTAATTGGATGAATAGAATTTTGAACAACCCAGTCAAGATGTCTTTGGCTCCGTCGTCCCGAGGCCGTAAAGTATTCAACTATACTTAGTCTGAAAGGTGTTTAAATCAGAACCAAAAGTTTGTTGTCAGTAACCATAGAGTTCATTGTTCAAAAAATCTTTGTAGATTTGAACACAAATGTTCAAATTGTGTTTGGTGCTCTTTGTTCATTAGGGTTCAATTTATATTTTAATGTCTTATTCAAATTTTTAGGGTTCAAAAATTTTAAGATGTTTACGATTTATTTATCAATTTAATTTTTTTCATTTTTATCGTTTATTTTTATTTGCGATGACCCGATCATGGTCCCATGGTTCTGTCGTCCTGGTACATTATGTTTGTGGTTTGATTAGCTACAAATAGCTAAAATATATTTTGTTAGCAACCATGGGTTACCTCCTTCGAATATCTTCTCAAACCTAGCTGTATTTTTAGGTTCAAGTTTAATTTTTAATGTCATTTAAAGTGGATTTTATACCATATATGTTTATGTCGGTGGGTTGATGAGTTAAATTTAGGTCATCCATAATATCATTTATATTAGGTCTGATGACGATTAGACTAGAAGAAGTTTGACTAAGGTCTAGCAGATTAGATCAATGTCGGCCTTATTTTTAGTGTGGGGTTTGCCCGTAAGAAGCTATCGGTCATCGGAATTTAAATCCCGTTGCCTGCTTCGGAAGGACGCTTTTAAAAATTTTTATTTTTGAAAAAAAGATGAAGTCAAACTGACCCCATAATTCATAGTTTAAATGAAAGAGCGCTTTTACCTTCGTGTATCTATCCCAAAGGATGAACACAAGAATTGAGGGTGAGGCTCGATCAAATAAACTAGATTTATATCTATCCCGAAGGATGAACCAAGAATTGAGGGTGAGGCTCGATCAAATAAACTAAAGAAAGTTATGACATTCGTTTGGTCTACGAAACCAATGTATTGGCCGACAAATTCCCCTATTTAACATAAGGAATTAAATAGGGTTTATATTATGCTGGGTTCGGGAAAAGCTT